>VZSU01000466.1:40012-73386 GCA_013398715.1 Nesospiza acunhae | reverse complement strand
TCTGCGCGGTTCGGCGGGGCGGCTCCGCCTCTGTTGTCTCCTCACGGACACTCGGGGACCTGCAGGGTGGTTTCCGCCATCCCGCAGAACTGCCGGGATGCAGCGTCGGTGTCGCGTGGGGATGACGTTAGCGGGAGGCCCGGGCGGGTGTCATGGCCGTGGGGGAGCTGTTCTCTCAGAAACCCGCCCAGGCGGAGGGGGGAGGGAGGGCAGTGCCCGGGCCGTGTAAACACGAGCGCGCATTGAGATAATCCCAGTGGAACGTGTGCCAAACATAAAATGTTGCAACAGAAGAGTCAAGTTGCGTCCTAAATTTTATAAGGAACATACCCACAACATTTGGTTCTTCTGAGAAATCACTATTTCCAGTGTTTATAAAGTCCTGATTATCACGGAGTCACAGACTGCTTTGGGTTGGGAGGGACCTTGTGAAAAACGCCAATCACTTGTTTCTAAAAAGGTTTAATAGTAATAAAATGGTTATAAAAATAGTAATATAATTAGAATAATAAAAATTTGGACAATTAGGATTAGGACAATACAAGACAATAAAAATAAAGAGTTACGGATGGTCTGGGTACCTCTTTCTGGGCAAAATAAGCCCGAAAAAGGACCCACGTTAACAGAGGATTAACCCTTAAAAGCAACAGCCTGTTGCATATTCATACACCTCACACATGATGCATAAATTTGTTCAAACAAAAGATTCTGTCAGGTCAATGACAATTTCTTCCTCTTAATCCTGACGGTGTCTTCGGAGCCGAGCGAGGCGGGAGAAGTTCATTTCCTCTGATAAGGGAACAATAAATTCTTTTTCTCTCAAAGATTTTGGTGTCCTGTGGCTGCTAGCTGGTGCAAGTACCTCATTTCTCTCTTTAAAAAAATATCCCACATAGATAGTTTCTATTTTAGCATTATGTTATTACCTCAAACTATATTTAACACACTACTTAAGAAAATTAATACAGCATAACTTTCTAACATAACACATATAATATTCATTTTAATATTTGCAAAAAGCCAATCATAAAATACACATTTTTCACAACCTTAAAAACCATCACATTCATGGGCAGGGACACTTTCCACTATCCCAGGCTGCTCCAAGCCCCATCCAGCCTGGCCTTGGACACTTCAAGCAAGGGGGCAGCCACAGCGTCCCATGGAAATCCATTCCAGGGCCTCACCATCCGCACAGGGAAGAGTTTTTCCACCCAATATTCCATCTAAACCCACCCCCTGTCAGTTTGAAGCCATTCCCACTTGTCCTGTCACTCCTTGTCCAAAGTCCCTGTCCAGCTCTCCCTGAGCCCTTTTGTCACTGGAAGGCTCCAAGGTTTCCCTGGAGCCTTCCCTTCTTCAGGCTGGACATTCCCGTAACTACCAACAAGCCATTTGTAACACAATTAAGCAGAAATAAAAAATCTAATTATGTTGTGGGAGGGGAAACCAGGGCTTGTGGTCTACATGCAAAAAGAGGAACTGGAAAAATACGTGAAAGTGGTGAAATTGTCAAGAAAGCAGGATGAGAACAGGCATGAAAGATGTTTGGTGACAGCAGAACAGGCCATAAAAATATGATAAAATATATAAAAATTTCATTACTTTCTCTATAGAGGATATGGCAGAACTGGCAAACAAAGGAGGTATTTTCCCTGTACAAAAGCTTTTAGTTTTCCAAGTTTAAAATTAAATGTCGCATCTGATTCTGGGATTTCTCACAAATATTTGGTGTGTTTACTTTCCTAAGGCTGATTAATTTTGTAGTATTTAATGGAAAGCAAGCCATGAGCATTTTTTAAATATTCAAACCCAAATATCTTTAGATTTTCCAAGCAATTCTCCTCACACTTCTTTTTTACCTGAAACTTGAATTTGAATTGGACTCAGTCTGCTAAGAAAGGAATTCTGGGTATTATTTTAACCTTACAAGAAAAAGCACATAATTTAACCCTAACTTTGCAAAACTTAATACAAATTTCTGCTGATGCCAGGGTAAATTCTAGGCAGGACAGAGAAAGGAAGCCTGGATGAGCAGTATAAATTCCACAATTTTAGGTGGTTACCCTTGAATGAGATAACACAAAGCTGTCTAAAATGGGATTAATAAACAACCAGAATTTTACCACTCCCAAAGGGATAAATTTCTCCCCAATATCCAGTTTAATCCTTCACTCCTTCATCTTAAAGCCATTTAAAGCCAAGTGTTTAAAGGATGGCCAGATAGAGGACAAAGTCTCTTCACAAGGAGCCTTGATTCTAAGAATCCATTTTTTGTATAAGAATTAAAAAGCAAGGAGGAAAGGGAGGTGAAAATAGCACTGACACACCAAATGCAACTTTTTTTTGATTCCTGAAGTCCTGGGAATTGTAAAGCAGAACCGTAGCCCAACCTGAATTTCACAAGTGGATGCTATTTTTAGAGGAGAAAAATAAATCATTCACATCCTCTTTTATGTTGCATATTTTCATATCTGGCAGCACTAAAAAAAAAAAAAATTAGAGGGGAAAATCTGCTCTGGTTTCATTGCATGTAATAAAACCGACACATAAATAATATAGTTGGATTTTGCTTAAGGAATAAGAAAGGTTTGGTTTTGGGTTTTTTGGGTTTTTTTGTTTTTTTGTTTTTTTTTTTTTTTTTTTTTTTTTGAAGGGACATCAAGAATTTCAGGAATTCTTTATCATGGTCCCTCACTAGTTAAGTGAAATTAGCAAATAATAGGTGAAATCTGATTTTCAGCAGCAAAAGCAAAGTGTAAATGCACAGAGGATCACTTCTATGGGAATTTAATTGACAGAGTATTTTTCCTCGATTTACTTGGTGCTGTCTGTACTCCAACCCCCATTCCAGCAGGGCAGCTCCACTTCTAGGAATGTAAGAGGATCTCTGTGCTGATGAGTCAGTCCATGGGTATTGATTTCTGAGAGCAGCCAAAAACACACACTCAGGGAAAAGAGGAGCAGAAACTGGGTGAGTGTATTATGTTGTATTATGATCCTGCCCTGCTAAATTTTTCCAGTGGTGCCAAAGAAAATCACAGCTGTCTTCTCCCAATGTCCAAGGTTACTGGGGCATGAGGAAAATGAAAGAGGATGTCTCAGTTTTGAGGAATGTTTAGGGATTAGCACCTCAATTTGTGAAGGGGTGATACAGCTGATGATAGAGAGTGAACCTCTAATGAACTTCCCACCAGACCAGGTTGCTCCAAGGCCCATCCAGCCTGGCCTGGAACACTTCCAGGGATAAGGCAGCCACAGCTCCTGTGGGGAAGAAAAGAAGGAACAAATTCCTTGCCAAGTTACCCAAAGACTTGATGCCAGCTTTTGCTGTGAGCCTTGTTTTGTCCACTGGCAGCAAGCAGCTCCTTACAGTGGATCTTTTTGGGAACACATGGCTGGGGTGGGTGGAGAGGGAGGGAACTGTAGCAGAATTAGACTTGGTAATCCAATCTTTCCACCTTCACAAGCCAGGAGAGGCATCAAAATCTCCCATCTGGACACATATTGGAAATCAGGTTCTAGTTTGGTACCTTGGAATTCAGATGCCTCTTTTAAAAGGCATCCAGGGTTTGGAATTGCACACAGGCTGATGTCCATCCTTAGGCATCTCTCCACACAGCTACATTTAGATTCCATCACCTCTGGAAAGAGGAGCATTCTCCAATCCTGCAGGCAGCAGCCACCCAAGGCCCTTCCTCTTAACAAGCCCATTTGGTCATCCTGAAGGAGCCTCTAGTGTTCTTAAAACCTTCTTAGGAAGCTCCTGGTGGACCTCCCTCATCCTTCTAACCAGTCCCCAGGGACAATTTCACAGGCACCGAGGAGAAGGAAACTTTTCTCCTTTTTAAAGAAAATGAAAATTTCCAAAGCAGTTCAGTTTGTCCCAACTTCTCCACACCTTGGTTGGAGAGTTCATGGCTTGGCCAAAACTTCTCCAGTCCTCCACTTACTTGGTGCAGAAGTTATGGCAGGAATTTGAAGGATGATTATTGATCCTTTATCATTATCCTTCTCCAGCTGCACCAGCAGCTTCCCCTGGCCAACAACTTGTGGTTGGCAGAAGTCACTCAGAACCTTGTGGAAGTGCCTGGGACATCCCAAGGGGGCCATCAACAGCCTGGAACGAATTCCAGGTTCCAGGGGTTCTGGCCAGGAGTAAAGTTGTGCATAAAGACAAATCCAACTCCTGTGCCCTGGTTGTGCTACCATTCAGCCATTCCTTGTTCCAGCTCCTGGAAGAACTGGAACAAGGATTTTTTTTCCTTCATAAATATCCTGCTCACAGTTGTAATCTCATTCACACTGATGAATTTTCTTGCATTTCAGACACCTTAAGGCTACAATTAATACAAAGTCTGATCACAGAGTGAAAGTATTTAAAAATTCAGAGGCACTTGTAGCTAAATAAGAGTCTTTATTAAACCTATTTCATCATAAACTTTGGGGGTCAATCAAGTGAGAATAATATCAGCATTTTTATGGATTATTTATTACTTCTCTACAAAGAAAAGAGGTGGTGAAAAGAGGGATGAGATACAGGAAGCAGCATCACCTCTCTTTCCATTAGGATTTGATGCAGCAAGGAGAAAAAAATGGGAAAAATGAAAAATGTAAGGGCAAACATGGCTTCAGAGATGGAATTCTGGCAATTCCAGCAAACAGAGACACCCAACAAGGGGGGAGAGAGAGAGAGAGAGGAGAGTGATTTCAGGGCTGATCCATAAAATATAATTTAATGTGTTTGGAGTTTGATTTTGAAAGGGATATAAACTGCTTTTATACGGTGTGTCTAAGTGCGCCTGAGTACCAATTCCCAGAATTTCTGCCCTAAAATATGCATCCAACACCTGCCTGCTCTCACCTCAGCTTCCTCAGTGCTTAGTGGAGAACAGCATTCCCAGCTGGACTCTTCTGTGAAAATGACCTGAAGCTGTGCTATGCAATTCTGGAAGTACACGGCTCTCCCTTCTAACTGCAGAGGGAGCCAAAAGAAGGAGTTTTCAGCCCAGCAGACTAGTTTTCAGCCCAGAAAATGAATTTGGATTCCAGCATTTGATTTTTAGATGTCAGAGTTAGAGAGGATCAGTCACAAACTGTAGTTTCTACCCAGCTGATGGTGGAGACTGAGCGAGGTTTTCTTGTCTTGTTAAAGCCCTTCACATCTGGCTAATAACTCTTTTTAGGGCACATTTTACCTCTTTGTTCCTAAGGCTGTAGATGATGGGATTTAGGAACGGGGTGAGCATTCCATAGAGCATGGACACAACCCTATCCCTGTGTGGGGAATAGGTGGAGGAAGGGCGGACATAGGTGCAGATGGTGGTCCCATAAAAAAGGCAAACTACGGCCAGGTGAGAACCACAGGTGGAGAAAGCCTTGTGCCACATCCCAGGGGCCTTCCTGGCCAGGATTTCCAGGAGAATACAGATGTAAGAGGCCACAGTGACCACGCAGGCGCCGCTCCCCAGCACCCCGGCCACCACCACGATCACCAACTCCGTGCTGTGGGTGGACGAGCAGGAGAGGGCCAGCACAGGAGGAAAGTCACAGTAATACTGCTGGATTCTGTTAGGACCACAGAAAGAGAGTGTGAAAACCAGAGAGGTGTGCAGCAGGGAGTTCAGAAGCCCTGTTGCCCAGGTGCCCAGGGCCAGCTGAGCGCACAGCTTCGTGCTCACGATGCTCGGGTACCTCAGGGGGTGGCACACAGCCACGTAGCGGTCGTAGGCCATCACAGCCAGGAGGAAAATCTCTGTGCCCACCACAGCAATGAGGGAAAAGTGCTGGAACAGGCAGCCAGAGAAAGAAATCTCTTTGTGCTCCAGCAGCAAGGCCCCCAGCATCTTGGGCACGGTGATGGTGGGACATAAGAGATCCAGCAGGGATAAGTTGCCGAGGAAGAAGTACATGGGGCTGTGCAGGTGGGAGTCAGTGCTGATGGCAACGAGCAGAGTGATGTTGCCTGCCATGGTGGCCAAATAAATGAGCAGAAACAGCACAAAGAGAAGCAAACGGATTTCTGGAGCATCAGAGAGGCCCACGAAAACAAACTCGGATACTGCTGAGATGTTGACCCTCTGCATCTTATCTCTTATTGTGCAAATGAGGCAGAGGTTTCCCTGGAATAAAGAAGATGTAACTTAATCACCATTTAATCCCCATTTTAAAGATTGTGAGGGTTTGGTTTTTTGTGGGTTTTTTTTTGTGGTTTTTGTTTTGTTTTGTTTTGGTTTTTTTTTGTCTGTTTTGAGGTTCAAAACCACTTCCAAGCATTGCCGCACTCAAAATCTAAATTTTACACACATATTCCTAATGCAAAAGGCAACATGTAGGTATTAAACTTCACAGTGATTAGGTTTTCCAAGTTGCAACCTCAGATTGAAGAGCTGGAAATTGAAGTTACCTTCACTGTGGCATCCAGCTTGGGCACAGCTCCAGGCAACACAAGGGGGCTTTCAAGGTTCTCTGAGTAAGGGGAGTGTGGTATAGATCCTAAAATTCCTTTCAACATAAAATACTTAGTATTAATAATACCGCTAAAAGGGTCTAGATTAGTAAGAGAAGCTTTTTTAAGGGAGTAATGCTGTCAGAAAATAATTAAATCTCTCATAATCAGCAGCTGGATGCATGTTGGGGTTTTTTTTCAGCTTTTGGATGAGGTTTGGAGCAAGCTGGTCTAATGGAAGGTGTCCCTGCCCATGGCAGGGGGTTGGAATCAGCTTTAAGGAGCTTTCCAACCCAAACCATTCTATGATTCTATCATAAAAATAAGTTACAATTTGGCATCCCATTAAAGACCCTCCAGTTTTCTATAAATTTTACCCTACAGACTTCCATAATACCATTAGTACTTCTGGCATCTATCTGGACTTTTCCCCCATCCCATTTTCCCAGTTCAAAGAAGTCTAAATGTGGCATTAAAGGATCTTCCCATTTACCCCACACTGCTCCATGGAATGTAGCTCAGTATTTACAGTAAGGATTTACATACCAGCCCTAGAGGGAGGGAAAGCAAAGTTCAGTCCAAATGGCTCCTTTTTTGGGAGAATTTGGGATTGATTTTGAGATGGTGGGAATATTGTTTCACGTTACCATTTGTAAGATATACAGAGATAAATAGATTGATGAAATATTTCATCTGGCCAGGCTCCACTGTGGTCTCATGTTCTCCCAGAAGCTTGAGAGGGAGCAAAGTCAGGGCTTAAACTACATAAGAAATAGTTAACTCAGCAGAAATAAAAGGGATGTCACTTGTTCATGAAATGGGGAGCTCATTCAGGTGAAATAGCACAGAAACAACACAGAAATACTCACTGCTGCACAGAATTAATTACAGGTGATTTATAGTTGTCTGTAGCTCCAGGAAAGAAAACAATCCTTTTTCTTCTTCCTACATGTGACATAAAAATGATTTCACTCATAAGGAAGAGATGAATCCTGACAAAGCAGCATTGGAATATTCACACAGACACCTTCAAGCACTGGCACAAGGGCTGGGTTGGCTGCAGGAGTAAGCATCTCTCTTCTTTAATGAGGTTTTATAAATATGAGGGAGTGTCTGGGGACAAGTGTGTCTGACAGTTTTGTTGGATGTTCCCTTAATTGCATGTATGAGGGGTTTTTTAGAACATTGCCAAAGGGGCTGGTAATCAAAGGAACCAAAATTACCAGCACTACTTTGAAGAGCTAACAAAAATTCCCCTCTGGTTCCATGAAGCATCCATGTGTGATTTATGGGAGTGCCACTCCCCATGTGATGTCCAGGATTGGGAGCAGGCCTGTTCCTATTCCAGCAATACCTGACCATGAATTCTGCACTGTTCACATGAAGGACTCTTGCTGTCCATCATTCTTCCATCCTGTTTGCTGTGTTTGCAAACTCCTGGAAAATTAAGGATTCTGCATCTTACATGGGCAAACAGTGATAGGACAAGAGGGAATGGTTTTAAACTAAAAGATGAGGGATTTAGATTGGATATTGGGAAGAAATTCTTCCCTGTGAGGGTGGTGAGGCCCTGGCACAGGGTGCCCAGGGAAGCTGTGGCTGTCCCTGGATCCCTGGAATTGTCCAAGGCCAGCTTGGATGGGGCTTGGAGCAGCTTGTGCTAGTGGAAGGTGTCCCTGCCCGTGGCAGGGGGTGGAACAACATGAACTTTAAGGTCCATTTAAACCCAAACCATTCCAGGACTGTATAAACTGGAATTCCCCAGGGGTCCCATAGCACAGGCCTGCCATGGGAGTGCAGAGCTGGGGCTGGAATAAATCCCCATGGCCCAGCCCTTTCCCTGTGAGCTGCAGTTACCCCAAGGATCATCAGGCATCACACTTCCCGTGGAGTTTTGCAATAAAGAATTTCATAATAAACCCAGATGCCAGAAAGAGATACAGCAAAGAGATCCATCCCTCACCTCTCCCTTCCAAGCCAAACAATTCTGTGATTCTGTTCCCCTCATAAATCTTAAATGTTTCTTTTGGGGTGGGATGCATTGGCCTCATGAATGTACCAGTCATCCAGGCTCTCAACTCCAGATCTAAGTTGCTTATTTGCAGCGATAATCTTAGCTGGATTATTTAGTAGTAGAAGCACAGGATAGTTTTGAAGATAAGTGTTCTGCCTCAGGGCAGATACATAAAAATTATATTGCATTATATTTTATTATAAAAATTCATTAAAAACACCCTCAAAACAAACAACAACAAAAATATCTCTATTTGCAGAATCCAGATGTGGACTAATTGATGATATGCTGGATTAGACCCCTCTTGCCCACTCCTCCCTGCCATCCCCATTGTTACACAACCAAAGTGATTTGATTTTTGTCCATTCTGGGACTACTCAGCTTTGTCATTGTTTGAGATTTCCATCTAGGAATGCTTATGATGAGCCCAGACTGATTAGAGTCTGTTGAAAATGCTTCCTTTTCTCTGATGTCCATTTGTGTTTCAGTCTCATAGTCTTTAAATAAAATTGATTAGCCTGAGATCTCTTCAGGCTTCTTGGGATTTATCAAAAGCATTGTAGAGGTCCTGCCAGTTCTCAAAGGATTTTTTTTTTCCTTTGAGGCCATTTTTCACTGCCCTCTAGGTGAAGGCAATAAATCTGAGGATGAGCTCATAGAGCTGATAATTTCCAGGAGAGAAAGAACTCAGGATTTTAATGGTGCGCAGTGGAGCCAATTTACACATAGGGACAAACTCAGCCACCAAAGCTGCACCTTTGCAATTTGTCAGGCACTAACTTTTTAACAACATCTTCTGAGGCCTTGTTAAAGTCGTGCCAAAATGTTTCAAGGGGAAAAAAATCAATTATATTAAATTGTTTGTCTTCATAGAATAGTTTGGGTTGGAAGAGACTTTCAAGCTCATCCCATTCCAACCCCCTGCAATGAGCAGAGACATATTCCACTGGATGAAGTTGCTCCAAGCCCCTTATATTGAAATCCCAGCTCACAAAAATATGGAATTCTTATTTATTTTATCAGAATTGGAGCAGTTCCTTCAAATCAGTTTATACCTGGTGAACACATTGACACCAGCAAAATAACTGGACCACAGCTCCAGCTCCACCTTGCATTGATTTATACATAAAATATTTATAGAAGCTTTATTGGAATGTTAAAAAAAAATCACAGTGATACTTTTTTTTTTTTTCTCAATTGAAATTTACCCTAATTGACCTAAAGAACATTTTAATTTTTCAACATTTTTCTCTAAACTAAAAAAGAAAAGCTCCCTTCCAGTCCAAACCATACTATGATGATCCTGAGTAGAAATTCACTATTAAAAAGAAATCTCATTTGCACAAGGATGGGAGATGTTTGGAAATCTATTTTAACCAGGAAGATCAATGACTCACTGATGCTTCTGATCCTCCTCTTCCTACAGGTATGGGAGTGAGGGCTAATTTAAGACAGGGAGGAGAGACTGGAAAAGTGGAAATCCTTTCACTTCCTATGGAGCAATTTAGATTGGATATTAGGAAAAATTCCTTCATGGGAAGGGTTTTCCAGCCCTGGGACAGGCTGCCCAGGGCAGTGGTAGAATGGCTAATGCTGAAGGGATTTAAAAGCTGTGTGGATGTAGCGCTTGGGGACATGGGTTATTGGTGGCCTGAGCAGCCCTGCATAATGGTTGGACTTGATGATCTTAGAGGCCTTTTCCCACCTCAGTGATTCCATGATTTTATTTAGGTGGGATGAATCCAATCCCAAATCGTTCTAACACAAAGAAATTGATGGTGTTCCTCCCATGATAACCACTAAATTTCTATCCCAGATGGACTTGGTGCTGTAACTGCTGCCCTCGCAGAGGCAGTTCGGGTTGGAAGGGACCTTATAGACAATCCCATTCCATCCCCCTGCCATGGGCAGGGACACCTTCCACTCTCCCTGATATCCCACATTGCTCCAAGCCCCATCCAAACTGGCCTGGAACACTTCTAGGGACAGGACTGCCATGGCAAACCTATGCCAGACCACCACAGGGAAGAATTTATTCCCAATATCCCTTCTAAACCCACCCTGTGCCAGTGTCAAGCCATTCCCTCTTATCCTGCCTCCATGCAGAACACTCCTTGTCTGTGGAGTCCATCTCCACTCCTCCTCCCTCCTCTATATAAGTTGCCTTCTGTGATTTAAATAATTCACTTCTGTGAGAGCACTAGGACTAGATATATTCTTATATGTCAAAAGGAAACCCTACAAGCAGAATCTGCACTGTCTCTGTCTTCCAGTGTTGCTGGGTGAATTGGGGGACACTGAGTGCATGTGCCTCTGCCATCTGCTGTCACAGCACAGGAAAAGCATGTCAGACAGGGAGACAAGCCTCCCCCCCAGGATTCATTCCTTTATTTGAAAATCATGATCCCACACGTGTGAAAGTGTTTAGGAAGTTTGGGGTTTTCAGCATGGATATTTAATATTAACAGCAATATGTGTATAGAAATGTGTTTGTACATAATTTGAAGTCAGTGGGCTTTAGCCCCTAAGTCTTTATTGTGTAGGAGTAGAGCAGGAACGTGAATCCAGGTGTAATTCTGGGCGTAACTCCGGGTGTAACTCCAGGGTTCTGCCAACCCAGCTTGGCTCAGAAGGTTCTGCAGCGCTTCCAGAGTCTCCACATGGATTCCTTCACCTCGCTGCTCCTCAGGGTGTAGATGAGGGGGTTCATCATGGGTGACAAGATGGTGTAGATGACACAGACGTACTTGCTGGTGGGCAAGGTCCCAGCGGGCTGCAGGTAGGTGAAGATGCAGGGCATGAAGAGCAGGGTGATGGCCATCACGTGTGAGGCACACGTGGACAGCGCCTTCCAGTTCCCCTGGGAGACGCGGGCCCGGACCTTGGCCAGGATGAGGGCGTAGGAGGCCACCAGCGCCAGGAAGCAGCCCAGGGATATGAGGCCGCTGTTGGAGGCCATGAGCCACTCGGTGAGGGCGGTGTCGGCGCAGGCCAGGCGGATGACAGGCGGCACGTCGCAGAAGTAGCTGTGGATGGTGTTGGGGCCGCAGAAGGGCAGCTGGAGCAGGAGCACAGTCTGGACAAAGGAGTGGATAAAGCCCCCGGCCCAGCAGGCAGCCACCAGCGCCCAGCAGGCCCGGCGGGCCATGATGGCCGTGTAATGCAGGGGCCTGCAGATGGCCGTGTAGCGGTCAAACGCCATCACCGTCAGGAGGAACATCTCTGAGGAGCCCACAAAGTGCAGGAAAAACAGCTGGGCCATGCAGCCCTCAAAGGCAATGGCCTTGTGCCCTGAGAGCAGGGCCACCAGCACCCTGGGGGCCGTGACAGAGGTGTAGCAGATATCAATGAAGGACAGATTGCAGAGCAGGAAATACATGGGCGAGGAGAGCTTGGTGTCAGTCCTGACTGTCACAATGATGAGGAGGTTGCCCAGCAGGACCATGGTGTAGGCCAGGAGGAAGAGGGTGAAGAAGAGGAGTTGCAGCTCCCGCTTGTCGGAGAGCCCCAGCAGGATGAATTCAGTCACCTGGGAGTTGTCCTGTGCCATCGCTGCAGCTCAGGCTGCCATGGCACAGGCTGGGGGGTGGCCAGGAAGGGAAGGGAATGTGCTACAGCTCCAAGGCTCATGGATGGTGCTAGCAGGATGCATTTGCTGCTGCAAAAAGCACAGTGTCATGTCACAAATGACAGAAAGCAGAGTTTGCACTCACCCCCTATTCTGCCCCTACTCAGGTCTCTGGCCTGCCCCTCCACTGACCTCCTCCCCTGAAGTCACTCTGACCACTATTTTCCTGCATCATGGTTGGCGTGATCACATTCTGTCAGGGAGAAATCACAGAATTATGGAATTGTAAAAGTTGGAAAAGCCCCCACTGAGTCCAGTTCTCCCCCCAGCGCTGCCAAGCCCTCCACTAAACCATGTCCCCAAGTGCTACATCCATCCTGCTTTTAAATCCTTCAGGAATGGTGATTCCAGCACATCCTGCTCTCAGATAACAAGAGCCATGAATGCTGAAAAAATGCTGTGCTGTCCTTTTACCTGCTGGAAATTTGAAGTGACTGCAAGCAAATGCTGCCATTCTCAAGCATGAGCTGTTCCATGTTCTGATCCTAATGCCACTCCTCTAAACTGAGGAAAGGGCTCTCCAGTTAACTTATTCACTCTGAAACTGGGAATTGATGCACAGAAAGCAGGTCTGGGAAGTTCCTTGCTGGAGAAATTGGGGTTTCCAACACAGCAGAAGCTTGAAAACCCTGCATGGTTTCTCTACCTTTATATTTTGTAAGGGAATTTTAAAGTTTTTCAGTAGACAAATACACTCTGTTCTGTGGAGGTTAAAGTGGGACCAGCAGAGGAATGCACTTGTCCATAAAGCTGCCTTAAAAGATCCAAAAGGCCAAATCAATAGACATGAGACATTAACAGGACATAGACATTGTCCTCTGGTATGATGAATATTCACTGTATTTCTTCTGCTGTCACTCGTTCAGTTTAAAGCCAATGCTTCCCAATGCTTTCAGTGAGTGAAATCCAAGCCAGAATATGTCCCTGACATGGGTAATAACAAGCTCTGATCATTCAGCTGAGGAGGGTGGTAGAAATAATACCCAGCTCCTGGCTGTGGTACGAAAACACCCCATAAATACACCTGTAGTGACACAGGGCTAGTGAATGAGATGTTGTGACCCTGCTTTACTGACAAACACCCACAAATCCACCCTTACAGCATTCCCATGCAGAACACCAGGATCTCTAGTGTGTGATATTCCTGAAAGTGCTCGAGACCAAGCTGGACAGGGCTTGGAGCAACCTGACCAATCCCCCATGTCAGGGGATCAGAACAAGATGAGCTTTAAGGTGCCTTCCAGCCCAATCCATTCTGGGATTCTAAATCTGCAACTGGTTTTTCAATGGTTTTTTATCCTAATTCATAAAATAGACCTCTCAAAAGTCACTCACCAGCAATGCTGCTTTGCAAAGGCAGGATTTCAGTGGGGCCTGAGCAAAACAAAGGAACAATCCCAGAACACTTCCACAGAGCTCACTTGCTGTCGCTCCTCTGACGGCCTCCCCAAACCACTTCAGGGGGTTCCATCAGAACCTCTCAGTTCCATCAGAAACTCTCTGCAAGGTGCTGCTCAGAAGTTATGAAAGCAGCTCTGTATCTCTGCCAACTCTAAGCCCTGAAAAGAACAGCCCAACCTTCTGTATTTCCCATTATGCAAAGAAAAAAACAACACCCAAAACCAAACAAAAAAGCAACCTCCAGGAGTATCTTCAAGTGCAATTATTTCTGTAGCAGAAATAGCTCAGGTAAATCACACCACAAAGCACAAGGCTATCAGGAGTAATGAGATCCCAGAGGCAAAGGGAGTTTTGTCAGAAAACCTCAGTGGGCAAGGAGCTAAAATTGTTCCTTGGGTAGTTATTAGGGTAATCCCTGGAGAGAGACCTCAGAGTAAAGATGTTTCTTACTCAGGACATTTATATAAATTCATGTAAATTGATACAAATTTTGCTTTCTGTCCTAAGCCTGTCTTTCTCATCTAAAAGCTCATTTCTCACTAACTTACATGTTGACAGCACAAAGCAAAAATATCACTGATGTTATCCCTTAGACACCTGACTTACAACTTTAAAACAAGAAGTAACTCAGGAAAGCATTTAAAAAAATGCACAAAGATTTGTGCTGAGCCTTCCTTGCTCAGCAGGTATTTTTACTGACACGGTAAAGCACAGAAGCAACTTTTGAGCTCAAGTATGAAATTCTTGTAAGAATTCTTTGCAAAGTGTAGAGGAGTCTGACACTGTTTTCAGTGACACCTTCCATAAGCTATGGGTGAATATTTGCTTAGAATCATGCAGAAATGAGACCTCTAAAAATACCCCACTGTTGCTCACCTCCAAAGCATTTAAAAATACATTTATTTTATTTACTGCTGTCTTGGGCAGAGCTGGGTGAAGTAGAGAGAATTATAGGAGAATTATGGAACTGCAGAATAGCTGTTTGAATTGGAAGGTAAATTATAGACCATTTCATTCCAACCCCCTGCCATGGGCAAGGACACATTCCACCAGACCAGGTTGCTCCAGGCCTCGTCCAGCCTGACCTGGAACAGGGCAGAAATGATGCTTTTTTTTTTTTTTTTTTTTTTTTTTTTTTTTTTTGTTTTTTTTCTTATGGGGTGCTCCACCTGGACATTATTTTCAGTATTTTTAACTGTATTTAAGCACTGGTGTTGCAGCTGCTCAGGAGGCCTTTGTGTGGGCCTGTGCTCATTGACAAGGAATAGGAGGGGAATGCCAGAGTTCCCAATGTCTTTTCCATCATAAAAAGAACTTCTAGTGCCTTCCTAATTACTGCAGTAGTAGGCCAACAGGCAGCTGTTCTTTGAAAGGCCCATTTTGGGGCATTGTCACAGAAGAAATTACAGCAAAACCTGCTTGATTTTCTCCAGTCCTTTGGGAACATGGCTACAGCCCTACCCCTTCCCATTTCCACTTCCCACTTTCCTCCTGCACAGTTTCCTCATGGCTCCCTTCACCTCCCCATCCTGGAGGGTGTAGATGAGGGGGTTGAACATGGGTGTGATGAGCATGTAGAACACGGCCATGCTTCTGTCCTCGGACAGGCCGCCAGACGGGCAGATGTAAACAAACATGCTGGGTCCAAGGCACAGGATCACTACAGTGATGTGGGACCTGCACATGAACAGGGCCTTGTGCCACCTCACCAGCGTCTGTCCCCTCAGGGAAGCCAGGATGCCCATGCAGGACATGACCAGGATGGAAAGCAGCTCAGAGATGTGACCCCGCTGTTGGCCAGGCCCTTGGGGTGGGCGCACCAAGGGGTGGACATCACAGAAGAAGTGTGCGACTTTGTGGGGCCCACAGAAAGGGAACAGGGTGGTGGGAAGGGTCTGGAGGGTGGAATGCAGGAAGCCCCCTGCCCAGGAGACCCCCACCATGAGGCCACAGAGGCGACGGGGTAGCACAGGGACTGGCAGACAGCCACGCAGTGGTCCTGGGCCATGGCTGTCAGGATGAAAACTTCTGTGCAGCCAAAAAAAATGAAGCCCAAAGAGCTGCCCTATGCAACCTGCAAAGGAGATGGTGTTATTTTCCACCAGGAGGCCAGAAATCATTTGGGGAGCTGTGACAGAGGAGTAACAAACATCTACAAAGGAAAGGTGGCAGAGGAAGAAGTACATAGGGGAGTTCAGGCGCCGGCTGCTCGTCACAGTGAGAACTGTGAGATTTCCTGCCACTGTGAGCGTGTAGAAAAGCACGAACACCACAAAATACATTTTCTGCGCCCCTTGGTTCTCTGAGAGGCCCAGGAGGATTAATTCCATCATGGTGCTGGAGTTTTCTGTGCCAATCTAGTCAGCAATGTGCAGTGCAGAGCCTGGAAAAGTGGAAAGATAAAGACAAAATGATTCATCAGTTTTTTCATTCTTAAAAATTAATTCTTTATCAGAAGTGCCTTCTCTCTAAGAAATGCATAGGATTATAATTAAGTTTATCAAGTGCTTTTTAAATTTGTTTTGGTTTTTGTTTGTTTTTTCGTTGTTCTTCCCCCTCTACATATTTTATTTGCCTTATATGACACAGCCATAGAATCATAGACTCCTGGAATCATTTGGGTTGGAAGGGACCTTAGAGACCATCTAGTTCCAACCCCACTCCCATGGGCAGGGATGCCACCCTCTGGATCCCTTTGGGATTGGATCCATGTGGTACAGGCTCCTATTTTATGATTTTAAAATAGAGCAAGATCAGAAACTCCTGTAGAGACAAAAAGCTGATCAAGCACCCACAGGAAATGCTGAAATGTAGAAAAACCAAAATTCTCAAACTTGAAAAAGTGAAGCCTAAAGAGGAAGTTGGGAAAGTTTGTGACTTCTCCTGTGCTTACAGTTTTACTGACAGGAGGTAAAACATACTCAAGAAAGGGGATAAAAGGGAGATCTTACCTCTAAAATTAGCTTTTCAGTCACTGACTAGAGGTACATGATATATAGTGCCATCAGTTGGAATATGAAATAAATACAATGTGGACTGTTATGATTAAAAAAAAAAAAGAATAAGGAATTGCACCATCCTCTTATTGCAAGGGTTTTTCCCTAAAATCTCAGGTGGTTAATTGAAGAAGAATTCAATAACCTGATTTGGGACTGCAAAACCAGTTCTGCACATGGTTGTGCACAGCCAAAAAGAGCCAGAGATGGTTGACAACTTCAGGGGAAATTTCTTTTTGTATTTTCACCTTTGTCAAGAGGAAGAGCAGAGGGGGAAAAGAGGAAATGAAATCAGGAAAAGGAAAGAAAAGAGGAAAGGGAAAATATCCTGGAAAACTTACCTTCTCTGTGATTGGAGATCTAATTTTTGTGTAAGAGCTGTAAGATCTTATGTCCCCAACATCTCCTTTTCCTGGTAGAGCCTTTAAAGAACATAGAACAGCTTCTGGAAAGCTTCCAACACTTGCTTAGGAGGTGCCTTTTTAAATCCCCCCTCATTTAATTCCTTGCTTTCCTTTATCACCAAGTGTATCCTGGCTTTTCCTGCCCATGTCACACCTGCTCAGAGGGAGCATGGGCACTGAAGGGTGCACACAGAGCTCAGCAAGAGAGAAAAAAACTGTTTAAGTAACTTTCCTCAAACCTCTCCAAGGAAATCTCCCTCCTCCAGGGCTTAATTCCCTGTTTACACAGATCTACTTCACTCTCTCCAAGGAAATCTCCCAGCTCAAGGGCTCTTGGGGCTGGAGGAGGGAGATGCGAATGCTCAGGGGTGGGAAGGAGAAGAAATTATTCCCGTCCTTCCAGGGGAAGTTTAGATTGGATTTTAGGAAAAATTTCTTCATTCACAGGGTGGTGCAGCCCTGGCACAGTTTACCAAGAGCAGTGGTGCAGTCATCATCTGTTTGGAGGGATTTAAAACCTGTGGATGTGGCACTTGGGGACATACATTAGTGGTGGCACTGCTGGGGAATGGTTGGACTCGATGACCTTGGAGGGCTTCTCCAATCTTAACAATTCCATGATTCTTGGAAATAGCAGCCAATAGATTAGCTGAATATTAAATAGGGCAAGCATGTGATGTGTCTGGTCAAGTTAACATTCCCAGACTCTGACATGAATCCATGCTTTGTGTGTTTCCCAAACCTTAGATCCACAGCTTAGGCTTTATGGCACTGTGAGTAACAATAAAATTGTGAGGATTTTTAAATCATTGTGTATCCCAAAAAATTCCACAATCCCTCATGAAAAAAAAAATCTTTCTACTAGTAAGTAGAAGAGAGACAGAGGGTGGCTTGGGTCACTTCTTGATGACCCTCCAAATCCCTATTTTCAATTAAATTTCATCACTGGTAGCCCAGGGAATAAAGCCTTTTGCAAGAACTTGCAATGTTTCAGCAAAGGTTAGTGAAGTAGATTAAGTAAAAAAAAAATCCTTATTTTACAAATTGGGAAACTAAGGGAGGGGAGGAACTCAGCTCTTGTACATCTGTGGAAGTCAGCTGAGTTGAGTCACTCCAGGCTTTCCTCTGGAAAGAAATGGATCTAGTCACCTAATCAGTAAGGGGAAATGGCTTTAAATGACAGAAGGTGGGTTTAGATGGGATATTGGGAATAAATTCTTCCTTGTGAGAGTGCTGAGGCCCTGGCAAGGCTGCCCAGAGAAGCTGTGGCTGCCCCATCCCTGGAAGTGTTCCAGGACAATTTGGAGCAGTCTGGGATAGTGGAAGGTGTCCCTTGCCCATGGCTGGGGATGGAACTGGATGAGCTTTAAAGACCCTTCCAACCCAAACCATACCAGAATTTGATGAATTTGTGTATTACTGGAACTCCAACTCATCACTGCTCTGAAGTGTACTGTGTATTTTCAGCTTGAGATTTAGGTGCATCAATAAATAGTTTCATCCACTGCCCCTCCCTCTGTTTTGCTGACATTTACTGAAATTCAGAATGGTCCAATAACAACAAAGGCATTTTGAATGTCTCCCAACATGGAATGCCAGCAATCCATACAGAGAAAATGGAAAACCTCAAATTAATGAGGAGATTAAATAGTGCTCTGGATAAAAATAGTCTTTTAATTTAGATATCATCTTGTGCCATAGCCTGGAGTCCTGGCCAGGTTAATGAGCGGTGCCAGTAACCACTATAGAAAATAGGATTGGGTAAGAAAGTAAAAACAGTCTTACAATCTTTGGAAAAGGAAGAGGAAGAACAGATGACAACACAAGCTGAAGATGTACAAATGCATTTCTGACCTGCTAAGCAAATTTGGGCTGGATCTGCCCATTCCTGTGCCCATTGACACACATGGCAGCAATTTGGGCGGTGGCACACTCCTGTCCCTTTACTTCCCTGGCCCAAGCAACTAAGGGACAAAATGGTTCCCTGTAAGGATGTCAGGAAAGGAGAAAGGTGTTTTCTCTGTTTCCACACCCTTTGGATCGGGGTGGCTCAGGGACATGGAGTGTGCATGGACAGGACTGGGATGTTGTGGGTGGGTGGTGGTGGGTTCTGTCTGTTTGAGAGACACAAGGTGAGGAAGAACCTGAAGCTCTGTTCAGGGGGAAGTTGTGAAACTGGAAGTGAAAGGCATGGGGCTGGAGGCATTTTGTGAGATCTGAAGTGGCTGAGGTGTTGAAGGAGTGTGCTGAAAGCCTGTGGGGCATGAAGGCGCACTGAAAGAACTCCTGACCCCAGAGCTCCATGCTTAGGGCAGCACAAGCAGGGTTTGGGCATCTGGAGCTGCTGAGATGGAAAGCTTGGGTGCAAGGTTGGATGAAGCAGTAGAGATCCCATACGGTGCTGAACTGTGCTGGGAGAGGCTGTGGGTCAGAGGAGGACCCACTGTGGTGGTGGGTGTGTGACAACTGGGCAGGGATAGGAGGGAATGAGAAGTGCTGAGGGAGGTTGTGAAACCTCCAGCAAAGATGTTATGGGAGAGAACTTAAAATTTCTCTACCTGAGCAGCACTAAAATTTCATCTTCAGGGGCTGTGAAACCAGAGCATCTCAGGGCCGCAAGTAGGACACAACACCAGTGCAAAGTCTGTATGGACAGTTCTTGCAAGAAGTCCCTGAAGAAGGGAGAAGTAGTAAAAAAATAATGTTTCCGTGACACTGCAAAGAGGGGAGGGGGAAGTGGTTCAAATCTGAGTGATCATACCCGCACAGGGGAGGTATTTCCCCCATGAGTGATTGGCTGCCTGGAGGGTCATGCTGAAAACACCATGGCTTTTTAAACAGTGGCTGCCCAGCCCAGCACTGCAGGATGACAAAAGAACTCGAGCTGCACCCTATGTCACACCATCCAGGGGACAACATTGCCGGGCACGGGCGCTGAAATTCCCAGGAACGCAAAAAAGGTGAGAAATTCTGAGGTGGGTCTTTGGGTCTTTGATGTTGCACTCTGATGGGCTGTCAGGCTTTGGAGAAGGGAGGAGAAACAAAAACAGTGGAGGAAAAAAGATCAAAAATTTACTTCCTTTGCTGGACAGAAATTTGCTGTAGGTCAGGAATTGATGACAATAAATTTCAATATAAGGAAAGCTTCATTCCAGGGAGTCTTGTCCCTGTAAAAGTGCTCTTGAACTGCTGTAAATGCACCTCTGTAATATAAAAAGTCATTACTCAGAGACCTGGCATTACAACAGCAGAACTTTCCGTCCATAGTCTGACACACCTTTGTGAGGTCAGGGTTGTTCTGCCTCAGGAATTACAGGCAGGATTTGCAGGCAAATCACATGGAGGATGTTTAATCTCAAGGGAGAAAAAGAGCACCTGGACTCAGGCTGCTGCTGTTTGAGGAGAGTTTTCACTTATTAGTTACATAAGGAAGTGGGATCACGTCTTGAATGTATCTTGGAAACAGGAATTCAGTCTTTCCAAGGGACTATGATAAATAAATGAGAATCGTGAGTGACTTTTGCAGTGTTCTTCTCCATGGTCTACAGAAGTAAGAGAAGGATTTCATCACTTCTATTACAGCAGAAGGCAAAGCTATCGATGTTTTGTCATTTACCCATTGCAGCCATTTCTGTTCCTGTCAGTCTTTATGCACATACAGCACCTTCCAGTGCCTAAAGGTGCTCCAAGACAACTGGAGAGGGACTTTGGAGAAGGGCCTGGAGTGACAGGACAAGGGGGAGTTGTTTTAAATTGGAAGATGGTGGATTTGAATTAGATCTTGGGAGGAAATTCTTCTCTGTGAGGGTGGTGAGGCACAGGTTGCCCAGAGGAGCTGTGGCTGCCTTATTCCTGCAAGTGCCCAAGGCCAGGTTGGCAGGGATTTGGAGCAACCTGGTCTGTGGAAGATGTCTCTGGCTGTGGCAGAAGATTGGAACAAGATGAGGTTTCAGATCCCTCCCAATCCAAACCATTCTATGATTCCATGACATGATCAATGGCACAGAGCCATTTAACGTTGGGAATTATCACCTGTCATCCCTTGAATCCCCAGTGGAGAGAGATGCACCTATGGAGGCTGCAGTGGGCTGAGACAGAACTTAGGTGACGCTCAAATGTTCACACTCCCTTCAGATCGAGTGGAAATTTGGTTGCACAGAAGCCAGGAAACCACTCAACTGCCGTGCCTTCCTCTGTTCTCTCAGCAGAAAAGCTGCACAGAACTTGAGGCTGTTTCTGTTAATTTCTGCAAAAATGTGACCATTTGTGGCCACCCCAGGAGCAGGCTGTGAGGGAGGAACAGCCACAGGGCTGCTCTCCACAGTGTTCATGCTAGAAGTGCTCAAGGTGCTATAAGAGCTGAGGATGGGATCATCCAGCTCTGCAGTGCCAGAAGTTCCCTGGTTTCAATCAAGGAAATCATAGAATCCTCAAATAATTTGGGCTGCAAGGGACCTTAAGGCCCATCCAGTCCCACCCCTGCCATGGGCAGGGACACCTTCCACTAGCACAGGCTGCTCCAAGCCCCATCCAACTTGGCCTTGAAATTTCCCACACCACACCCTTCTTTTCTCCCTGTCCATGAGGTCAGCATGCCTGGGGTGCTGGGATGGAGCAGCAGTGATTCAGTCTGTCACATTCTGGGTGCTTTTGGAAGTCTGTCTCCATGTGTGCTGCTGCACCACAAAGAGAGAACAGAGGATTCATGCTGGCTACATGGTTCAGTGATTCACATCTTCCCAGAAAACCCCATTTTTTTGTTCCTATCCTCTTTTTAACTTCTCTGCCTTCCATGTCCAAATTAACAGCTGGTTGGGAGACAGAAGAAGAGCCACTGCATTTGTTGTCATCAGACCATAAAAAAGGTGTTAAACCCATTTTTTCAACCCCCAAGATTCTCAATCAGATCTCAGTACCATGGTGAAGGAAATAATGACTTAACTCACGGAGTGGCATGGAAAAGTTATCAGAGCCACAGCTCCAATGTCCTGTGAGGACGAGATAATCTGTGGTTTCTTACATGTGGTTCTTGCAGTTTCTGAAGGAGAAGTTGAGGGCTCTGCCAAACCAAAATGTTTATTTGTTACTGTACATGGGACCAAGGAGAACCACATCAAATGGCACTTTATTAAAACAGAAATCACTCATTAATATAAAAAACTACCAATTGTTCTCATGGAATCACAGAATTCCAGAGTGGTTTGGGCTAGAAGAGACCTTAAAGATCATCCAGTTCCAACCCCCTGCAATGGGCAGAGACACCTTTCATTATCCCAGTTTGCTCCAGCCTGGCTTTGGACACCTCCACAGATGGAGCAGCCACAGTTTCTCTAGGCAACCTGTGCCAGAGCTTCACCACCCTCACAGGGAAGAATTTATTCTCAGTATCCCATCTAAACCCACCTTCTGTCAGTGTGAAGCCTTTACCCTTTGTCCTGTTACTCCAGGCTCTTGGTCCCTTCCAAATCAAATTATTTTGAGAATCCATGAAGTCAAGTTCTAGCTACAAAGCCTTGGAACAAACCAAGGAATCCCTCTAGAAAAGTTACCCTGGAGTTACCACCTCTCCCCTCTCTGCTCCCAGGCTCGAATCACCCACTATGAGACCCTCAACCACACCAATGGTCCTTCCAACCACTGCCATCCATGCTCCTGGGACCAACCAGAGTGGGGCTGTGGGACAACCCGAGCCGTCCTACACTGTCCTCAAGTTCATGGAGAGCTTCTGCCTGCTGAGTGCTGCCTGTGGGATGGTGGGGAACGGCCTGGTCCTGTGGTACCTGGGCTTCCGCATCCACAGGAACCACTTCACCGTCTACATCCTGAACCTGGCGGCCGCCGACTTCGGGTACCTGCTGTGCATCGCTGTGGAGACCGTGCAGTACCTGATGCAGTTCAACGTGGGGGTGCAGTTCGGGATCTTCCTCTTCCTGGATCTCTTCATGTACGGCACGGGCCTGTACCTGCTGACGGCCATCAGCATTGAGCGCTGCCTGTCCGTGCTGTCCCCCATCTGGTGCCGGACACACCGCCCGAAGCACCTGTCTGCCGTGGTGTCCGGCCTGCTCTGGGCCCTGTCCCTGCTCCTGAACACTCTGGGATATGTTCTGTGCACCGTTCGTCCTTCTCCCAGGGCCTGCCAGCGCCTGCTCATCGCCATCGGAGCCTTGGATTTCCTCGTCTGTGCGCCCCTCATGCTGCTCTTCAGCCTCACCCTCTTCCTGCGGGTCAAGTGCAGCTCCCAGCCCTTCCAAACAGGCCGGCTCTTCACCGTCATCATGCTCACCATCCTCTTCTTCCTCATTTTCGCCGTGCCCCTCAGTGTCCTCATCCTCCTGGACTTCCTGGGCCTCAAGTTCCTGTATTCCCCAGAGATTGGCTTTGTGCTGTCCTGCGTCAACAGCACCCTCAACCCCGTCATTTACTTCCTGGTGGGAAGCTACAGGGATCGGAAATTCCGGCTCACCCTCAGGCTGGCATTCCAGAGGGCCTTCCAAGACTCAGCAGATGACAGAGACGAGCGGGAAACGCGGGACACGATAACCATGTCCTCCTAAAATCCTGCCTGGAATGTCTTGGCAGAACTGAAGAACTCTGAGGTACTGGGGAAGGTTCACCTCACCTGACCCTCAGTACCCTCTTTGTAGATATTTTAGGTCATAATTTTAAGTCCTCGTTATTTTAAGACCCCCTTTGGGTCATTATTTTAAGTGCCCCATATGGCACATAAGCACCTGGACCACAGAATTTACCTGACCTGTATTTAGGACATACTAAAAGTTCCTGTTTCTTTCCAGTGATTACTAAATAATATTAATTTGATAAGGCTGAAATGTCTTGATGTCTGAATTTCATCAAAGAAATCCTGCTCAGGATAAATGCTTGTCATTGATAAACTCATAAATTCTGTGTTGCTTTTCACTCACATCTCTGAAAATGAGATCAGTACCAACAATCCTCCTGTTGGAAGCAGACATAAAATTCCTGGAAGGAGAATCCATCTATCCCTCTTAACTTAGAATTCCCATCCCATGTCAGAGCACACACACAACCTTTTGTGGCTCACAGAGCCATTCTGGGCTTCCTAATGTAAGCATTTCAAGAACTGAAAAGATTCACATCCACCAAGTCCATTTCTTCTCTGAACCAGGGATGTTTCCACACCACAGAGCAGAAGAGGGCTCCAACTTCTTCCAACTTGCTTTAAAAATTTCTTCATTGAGTTTCATCCTCACTTGTCCTGTATTTCAAAGAAATATGTGACTGGAGATTAGTATTTTATATTATTATATTGTTGCATGCTATTTTAATTTCCTCCAGCCCTTGGCAGAATCTCTGTATTTATCTACAGCATGCATTGTGTTGTAATTTCTTCCTTTAAAAGGACACATCAGAATCCATGGCTTTTAAATCTCCTTTACCAATAGAAATAAATCTAAGGATAGTGGGAAAAATACAGGAAACAACAAGGTAAATAAATACCACAATTTTCAACAAATTATTGTCTAAACCAAATCCTTTGAGAGGCAAAATGGGATTATTTGTGCTATTAGACTACCTAACATTTATTCTTTTAACCAAAATTATTAGAAAAAGTCAATGTGAGTAATTTTCTTTGAAAAACCTCACAAGTTCATGTTCAAAATGTTATCTTTTGGATATCTCAAATTTTTTATCATTGGGACAAACAAAACATTTTTGTATTGTTAAAAAGACTGGAATTCTCTTTTTTGTTGGGTTTTTTTCCCCCTAAAAGGATAAAAAAGGCATTTAAAGTTGTTGTTGTTGTTGCTATCTGATCTATCAGCTGATAAAAACACACAGAATGTAAACTCAGATAAATGATTTTTTAAATTTAAGGCACAGGAAGAACCTTCCAGTCAGTGTCTACTGAAAAAGGACAGAAAAACCAAGTTTGTTTTATAACAGCTAATTCCAGATGGTTTTTGGTATAACACTACTGTGCTTAGGTGAATAACTTTTCCTCCAATGATTCCAGAGGGAGCAGGACCAGCCCTTGTGTGACTGACCCAAATATTTACGGGGGTTTAGAACACCAGAGATATCCTTCTTCATATGTCCTGTCCAACCAAATCCTTTGTCAGTCTCAATATTTTTTTTTACTTTTTCCCATATTTTCTTATTTTTTGTGTTTCTTTCCCATTCATTCTCTTGCTTAGTTTCCTTTTTTAACTTTGTTAATTTTCACCCATCTCTTACCTGCTTACACCCAATCTCACCAAGCCAACACCCCTTGCTCTGCCCAATTTTGCAGACTTTGCTTCATCAACAGAGCTTATTCCCTATGGATGGGGCAGCGAGGGCAGTTCCATGGGGAATAAACACAGCTGGGGAACTGGACTGAGCTGGCTACGCTGCTTGAAGTGCCCTTGTCTCCATACTTCTGGCTGTCTCTGAGGTGCCACACGTCCAGAAGTGCCTCACAGAGCTGTCACCTCCACCACAGTGTCCCCAGGGCTGTGGCTCCCCTCGTCACTGCCGGCTTTCTCCTCAAACACCCTCCGCAGAGCGACTCTGACCGAGCGCTGCAAGCGGCGCCGCCGGCAGCTCCCCACCAGCACGTAAATCACCGGGTTGAGGGAGCAGTTCAGCAGTGCCAGGAACAAAGAGGGGTCTTCCGGGAATAAATCACCGGAATCGGGGAGATTGATGAAAACCTCCACGCCGAAAGGGATGCCAAAGGCAAAGAACAGCAGGACGTTGAGCAGGATGGCCACAAAGAGCTTCCCTGGCTGCCGCCTCCGGGAGCCACAGCGCAGCTTGAGGAACAGGAACAGGTTGGAAACCAACATCATGAGGGAAAAAGCCACGCAAATGGCGAGGGCTACACCTGCAAGGACGGTCTCAGAGTCTTCAGTGTAGGTGGAGGTGAGGTAGAGGGAGGAAACAAAAGCCCCTGCGAGGGCCCAGAGGGCCCCGCTGACGACGGCCGAGAGGTGCCGGGGGCGGTGGCAGCGGTACCAGATGGGGCACAGGACGGAGACGCAGCGCTCCACGCTGAGGGCTGCCAGCAGCCCCAGGCTGCTCAGGTCAAACATGTGGCACGGGAACCCAAGGACAAACACAAAACGCTGATAGTGATGAATAAAAGGAAACAAAGATGTGCAAAATGCTGCTAAGGACAGAAAAGCCAAGAGAAGCAGGAGAAAAAGGAGGAGCTGGGAGAAGTCTGCAACAGCCAGATTTAGGATGTAGACAGTGAAAGGGCTCTGCTTGGTGTGGAAGCCCAGGAACCACAAGACCACCCCATTCCCTGCCAGCCCACTGAGGGAGATCCCCAGGCACACCCCTGCAAAGGCAATCAGGCTGGAGGGAATGCTGGAGCATTCAGATCTGATATATTCCTCCCAGTCCAGAGATCCATAAAGTGTATTGTTCACTGTGAGGTTTGCTGTGCTGTTCTCCTCCATGGTGAATGATCCTGCTCCCAGCAGTTGCCTTCTCCCTTTCCCACCACCTCCTAGGGAGAGATGGGGAACCAGAGGGAAATAAGGGACATCAGCACTCCCAGCATTTCCCAACTGTCCACACAGCCCCACGCCAGCCCCAGGAAGAGCCCCCACCCCTGCAGTGCCCAGGACTGGCTCCCAGCCCTCCAGCCCTGACCCTAGACAGGAATGTCCCACCAGGCCATCCCTGGACTCCTACCTCCAGCAGGAACAGCACTGACACAGCAGCACCAGGAGACAGGATTTGGAGATGGCTGCTGGAACCACTGGCTGGGCTTCAGTCTCGTGCCTCGTGCCTGGGTGCAGCCCTTAGCCCAGAGATCATATCCCATGATCAGAGCTCCCCTCACAATCTCCCAACATCAGTGACAGCTTCCCCTCACATGTCCAGGGACACAGATCTTTTCAGGAAGAGGTGGCCATGTCACTGCCACCCTCTCCTCCTCCCAGTTCTTCATGAGGAGCTCCTCATCTGTTATGATCCCATTAATGCAGGCACTCAGACTTTTGAATTTTAATAATTTACTGGACCTAAAGCATAAAAATAAGAGGACAGCACAGATAATATTATGTCCCTTCAGGTGCTGGAAATCCTGGGTCAAAACCCTCCTCTGGTAAGGGCAGATCCTGTCCACGGAAGGGGTACTCCACTATGATGTGTTCAGCTATTACTGGGTTTTCTGAATCCCTCAGAAATTTCAGACCTCATTAGATGCCAACAGAGCCCCTGAGCAGCACCCATGGAGATGAGCACTGTCCTTGTTTCCAGCTGCGGTGGGAAATCACCAGTGCCCAGACATGGGACTGCATGAGGACTTTGCCCACAGCCTCTAATCCCATCCTGTCTAATCCCAATCATCAGCCTCATCACCCCTGCTGGGCATGTGTCTCCTCAGAGATTAGGTTTGTGGGGTACATGGTGCTGCCAAAGTGCTCTTATCTCCAAGTGGTTCCTGCCACACAACCTCAGCATTTCACAGCACGGGGACGGGCATTTATCTTCTGCCCCTCTTTCATGTGTTTTCCATCTCCTTTGGAGTTGTATCCTGTACTTGTCATCCCCAGAACTGATGGATGTGTTAATGCACAAGGTCCATGTGCTCTCCAAGGGGGTCCAGCCTGGAGCTTCAGGATTTGGAGCTAGAGGAAGACTTGAAACAAGGAGAGAACTTAGGCTCAGCATCCATCCATGAGAGAGAGATGGAAGAAGGTGCAACTCCTGGAAGTTTCTCCCAGAAGGAAGTTGGAAGAAGTCTTTGAGCATGAGTTACATGTCATTAGAGACACTGAGCAACTTGTGCTGTGGCATGTCTGCACACCAGTGATTTCTCACTCCTGAAGGTCTCTGGCTCATCTCTCTCACCCCTCTGCCATCCTCCATCCCTGGGAATGATTTATATCCCCTTCTGCATTGATGGATGGACCACCTCGCACACGCAGTGAAAGGCAGAAGCCCCTTGCATGGTGGGATGACATTGGAGGGTGGCAGAGGAAGGGGCTGATGGGGCCACCTCTTCCTGATAAGATCTGTGTCCCTGGACATGTGAGGGGAAGCTGTCACTGATGTTGGGAGATTGTGAGGGGAGCTCTGATCATGGGATATGATCTCTGGGCTAAGGGCTGCACCCAGGCACGAGACTGAAGCCCAGCCAGTGGTTCCAGCAGCCATCTCCAAATCCTGTCTCCTGGTGCTGCTGTGTCAGTGCTGTTCCTGCTGGAGGTAGGAGTCCAGGGATGGCCTGGTGGGACATTCCTGTCTAGGGTCAGGGCTGGAGGGCTGGGAGCCAGTCCTGGGCACTGCAGGGGTGGGGGCTCTTCCTGGGGCTGGCGTGGGGCTGTGTGGACAGTTGGGAAATGCTGGGAGTGCTGATGTCCCTTATTTCCCTCTGGTTCCCCATCTCTCCCTAGGAGGTGGTGGGAAAGGGAGAAGGCAACTGCTGGGAGCAGGATCATTCACCATGGAGGAGAACAGCACAGCAAACCTCACAGTGAACAATACACTTTATGGATCTCTGGACTGGGAGGAATATATCAGATCTGAATGCTCCAGCATTCCCTCCAGCCTGATTGCCTTTGCAGGGGTGTGCCTGGGGATCTCCCTCAGTGGGCTGGCAGGGAATGGGGTGGTCTTGTGGTTCCTGGGCTTCCACACCAAGCAGAGCCCTTTCACTGTCTACATCCTAAATCTGGCTGTTGCAGACTTCTCCCAGCTCCTCCTTTTTCTCCTGCTTCTCTTGGCTTTTCTGTCCTTAGCAGCATTTTGCACATCTTTGTTTCCTTTTATTCATCACTATCAGCGTTTTGTGTTTGTCCTTGGGTTCCCGTGCCACATGTTTGACCTGAGCAGCCTGGGGCTGCTGGCAGCCCTCAGCGTGGAGCGCTGCGTCTCCGTCCTGTGCCCCATCTGGTACCGCTGCCACCGCCCCCGGCACCTCTCGGCCGTCGTCAGCGGGGCCCTCTGGGCCCTCGCAGGGGCTTTTGTTTCCTCCCTCTACCTCACCTCCACCTACACTGAAGACTCTGAGACCGTCCTTGCAGGTGTAGCCCTCGCCATTTGCGTGGCTTTTTCCCTCATGATGTTGGTTTCCAACCTGTTCCTGTTCCTCAAGCTGCGCTGTGGCTCCCGGAGGCGGCAGCCAGGGAAGCTCTTTGTGGCCATCCTGCTCAACGTCCTGCTGTTCTTTGCCTTTGGCATCCCTTTCGGCGTGGAGGTTTTCATCAATCTCCCCGATTCCGGTGATTTATTCCCGGAAGACCCCTCTTTGTTCCTGGCACTGCTGAACTGCTCCCTCAACCCGGTGATTTACGTGCTGGTGGGGAGCTGCCGGCGGCGCCGCTTGCAGCGCTCGGTCAGAGTCGCTCTGCGGAGGGTGTTTGAGGAGAAAGCCGGCAGTGACGAGGGGAGCCACAGCCCTGGGGACACTGTGGTGGAGGTGACAGCTCTGTGAGGCACTTCTGGACGTGTGGCACCTCAGAGACAGCCAGAAGTATGGGAGCACATGGCTCTGAGCTCAGTCCTGTTCCTGTATTCCCCATGGAACTGCCCTCATTGCCTTGGCTTCAAGGAATAAACTCTGATGTACTGATCTTTTTAATTTTGTTGCTACCTCTAAATCAGATTTGGTTATTTTATTTTTTTTTCTTTTCAATGTGGTAACTCCTGCCCCAGATTTTGTTGAATCAACGACATCAGGGATTTGCTGCAGAGCTTGTCCCTGGGAAACAGTGTCAGAAACTGGCTCATTTCCTTAGTTTTTCCCATTCTAAAGCCTCTGGATCGTCTGTGAGGAGGGCAGGTACCTGTCTCACACCAGAGCTCTTCCAAAGGCTAGTGCCTGCAATGTCTGGAATGAGCCATCTGTTGACATTTCCAAGAACTCCTCATTCCTTCTAGGAAAAGCAGTTTGTCTCTGTGTCAGGTTCCTCTTAGCAACACTAATCCTGAAATCTTGTCTTTGAACAGGCTCAAATCACCACCTCGCATTGCACAGGTGGATTTTTAGGACTATGCAGGACAAAATCTATGATTTCTGTTTCAAATCTAGTTTTGACACTTGTGTACCACAATTTCAGTGGTCCTTCACCTTCACCACGCAGTTTCCAAGAGGATTCATGCAATAATAAATTCTGTGAATGAGGTAAAGCACACAGCAGATGGATGATTTAGGATTTCAGCAATGTCATTTCTTCTGAGAAGAGGCAAATCAATGCTGCTCTCTTGGCTTTAATCCTTAGAAAGTTGCAGCTTTCCTCTGAGTCATCTTCCACAATCCCTTGGCAATCAGACAGCATCATACAGTGAATTCCAAGGAATTCCTCAAGAGCTGAGGCGAGATGATTCCCAGCCAGGCTGACATGTGCCTCAGGGATCTGGGATGCTCCTCCTAGAAAGTGCTGGCCCTGGGACCAGAACTGTGACCTGCCTTTCTGCTGACACCGTGTTTGCATCCCCAGCTATGGAATCTCACCAGGCCAGTCCTATCAAGTGCAAACACTTTATGGTCCAGGAACTGGCAGAGCTCCAGGAGAGTTGGAGAGGGACTTTGGACAAGGGCATGGAGTGCCAGGACAAGGGGGAATGGCTTCCCACTGACAGAGGGTGGGGCCAGATTGGATATTGGGAAGAAATCCTTCCCTGTGAGGGTGGTGGGGCCCTGGCACAGGTTGCCCAGAGGGGTCAGGTCAGGTAAAACAAACACAAGGGCTCCCATGTCTGAGAAGGAGGGGGATGACCTCTAATGATGGGATGAAAAGGGGATCACAGCACCCCAAAACTTGGTCCCTAACAGCTCTTATTGCATCATTAAGGGGATTGGCAGTAATTAATGTGAGCTCTACATCCTGATGACCTGGCTGCAAGCAACTGAGTGCTGTCCTTCTCTTGGGCTGTATGAGCCTGCAGCAGAATAATAGAAATGGGAATTCTTGTCTCAGTTCTGCTCCTTTGGGCCCAGGGCAGGTTTTAGCAATGATTCTGGAGCTATTTCCAGAATGGGAGTTGTTTCTGTCAAGCAGACAGATACTTCAACAGCACTGCCAGCATTCCAGTGCCACCAGTAACCCTCTGCTGCTGGAGGGACAATGACCCTGCAGGGAATAGAAACAAGGAATGGTAGGAACCTGTTGGGAAAGAGAAGGCAGTTGGAGTATGGGACATTCTGCAGGGAAGAAGTGTTTCTAAACAGAAAAAAATGAGGAGCCATTTGCAAAATTCTTCATGTGGACTTTTGACAAAAGCCAATTCCTTTGTGACAAGGATAAAAAAAAAATTCAAGATAATTATCTCAGAGGGGGTGGAGCTCTGATGTATCCAAGGTTGCAAAACCACTTCTGCCTGCCCTATGACCCCACCAAGCCCTGGGGAGCAACACCAGGATACGGCACAGAGAGAGCCAGCAGGACAGGAATGAGGAGCTCCTGGTGACCTGGGCACTTTCTCCTTCATGTCCCTGACCTGGCAGGAGCCGCTTTAGGACATGGATCCCAAAGGAGCAAGAGGTACCAGGAAGCGCCGCTGATCTGCACAGAGCCCTTTGCCTGCTGCTGCCCCACAGGGAACAGGTCAGTGGAATGTTTGCCTTCCTCCCTACCCCACCTTCCTCTCCTGCAGCAGCTGCTCTGTTCCTGACACCCTCTCCTGGTTACTGCAGTGCCCTCCCCAGCTCCTCTCTCTCCTCTGCACTGTGCTTTCCTTCCACATCCCCTGAGGAACAGCCCAACCCTGCCACCTCACTCCTCCCCACTGAATCCTTCCCACTGCAGGGAGCTGCTGAGGAGCCACATGGTCCATCCCTGGATTCTCCAAGCACTGACTGCCCATCCACTCTGACCACAGCCAGGGGCCACATCCCACTGCCTGCCCAGTGTCCATCCATGGAGGTGACCACCATGTCCCCATCTCCTGCCTCACCCACTGAAGGAGATGATCTGTGTGAGACAGATGTCACCACCTTGGCCATACACAGTGTGACACTGCTCATCGGCCTCTCTGGGCTGGCTGGGAACGGGGCTGTCATCGGCCTCCTCAAAGTGAAAAGTGGTAATTATCGCATCTTTAACCTGGCTGTTGCTGACTTCCTCTTCCTTCTCTTCACAGTCCCCTCCGCCCTCCTCTTCCTGGTGGAGGACGTGTCCTGCTCTCCTATTGTGCCCCTGCTGTACCAGAGTTTCTTTTTCCAGCTGTCAGTGGTCTCCTACTACTGGGGGTTATTCCAGCTGATACCCATGAGCAATGTGCAGTATATATACAAGTTCTGCGAGCTCTGCTGCCACTGGGACCTTCCTGAGCGCCTGTGGCTGGTGGTCAGAAGTGTCCAATACTGGGCCTTCTTTGGTCTCTTCACTGTCATTCTCACAGTGACATTCCTGTGCCCATCACATGAGCAGAAGCACTGTTGGGCAGCTCTGATCTCCATGTACACCGTCGTCCTGCTCCACTTTGCCGCACCCCTGCTCATTTCCAGCACAGTTGATTTCATTAAGGCCAAGTGGGGCTCCCAGCAGCAGCAGCCCAAGAGGCGTGACATGGTTATCCACCTCACTGCGCTGTTAACTCTCCTCCTCAGCTTCTGCCATTTCCTGCAGCAGCTCGGGTACATTGTTGTGCCATCCCAGTTTTTCTTCCTGCTCGCTGGCATCAGCAGCAGCATCAAACCCTTCATCTACTTCTTGGTTGGTAGCTGGATGACAGAGAACTCCATGCGGAGCTCCTGGAGGTCCTGCTCCATGGGGAGCTGCTGCAAGCACTGTACAGTGGGGGCACTCAGGGATTCCCTCCAGAGGGTCTTTGAGAAGCAGAAAGAAAAAACTGACCACAGTGTTGATGCTTCCAGGGACACACTGGTCTGAGTCTGTTGATCCCATCCACTGCTCTGCTGAAGGACTTTAGTATAGAGGCTGAAGGTTTCCTTGCGTCACCTGATTACTCAATATCCACAGGATCACCCTCCCTGTAGTGCTGTATTCCTACAGGAGAAGGGAGCAGGAGCATTGCCTTGGGTGATTTTTGTGGGATGCTCTGCAGGGAGCACATTGGAGCATGGCTTTCCTGCTCCCTCCTGGATCCACATGGCTCCAAGCAGTGCAGCTGGGCTCAGTGCTGTTCCCCAGCTCTATTCCCCATGCAGTGAACCTCATGGCCTCGGCCCCAGGGAATGAACTCCATCTCCTTTGGCTCAGCAGATGACTTTCATGGTGTTTTCAGGCAGCTCTTGCCTGCAAAGAATGGGACACCTTCATCCCTGGGGACACACCCAGCACAGGGTGACAGTGATTTCCCAAATCCCTGCAGGGCTGGTGCCTCTGGATGGCAGGAGAGGGGTTGGGATCACAGGGAGCATCCTTCCCCTTCTGTCTTTTTGTTGGTTTTTTTTTTTTTTTTTATTTTTTTTTTTTTTTTTTTTTTTTTTTTTTGTTGGTTTTTTTTTTGTTTTTTTTTTTTTTTTTTTTTTTTTTTTTTTTGTGTGTTGTTTTTTTTGTTGTTTTTTTTTTTTTGTTTTTTTTTTTTTTTTTTT
>VZSU01000466.1:2371-37154 GCA_013398715.1 Nesospiza acunhae | reverse complement strand
GGAGAGAGCAACCCTCTGGGGGTTTATAGCAGGACAAAACCGGTGGGCAGGTACAAACAGCCAGCCAACAGGATAACCTTAGGGGAGGAGCAAGGGGAGTGGTTACATCAGGGGTGGATACAATTTAGGGGGAAACCAATTTGGAACATAGGGAGGGATTTGGAAGCAACCATTATCAGAGAACCCGGATTACGAAACTGAAGGCTGGGGTAACCTGTGGTGGTTGTGTTCACTGAGTGCTGAGATATTAAAGGTCACCTTGCCTTGAACTTTTCCTTTGGCCTTCTTGTTACAACAGTTTCCCTGAAACCACTGCTGGCCACCTTATCTGTTTCTGTGCTGGTTCCAGCCATGATTACCATCCTGTGTGGTCCTGAGGAGCACATTGGAGCTGGGCTTTCCTCCTCCCTCCCGGGTCCTAGAACCCTGTGGCCAGGAGAAGCAGGGACATTGCCGGAGTCCCTGGGGAAGCGGGGTAGCAGTGGGACTGTCAGGGGAAAAAAATCAGCCCTGGGTGGGTTCTGGGGTGTCAGAGCAGGCTGGAGGGGTCAGGAGAGGGTCAGAGGGGGCTGGAGGGGGTCAGGATCCCGGCAAAGCCAGAGGAGAGCAGAACCTGACAGGCCATGCTTTAGAGTGGGGGAGCAGCTCCATCTGGAAACCTGTGGGATGTGATAGGATGGGGTGGGGATGGAGAGCGGGGTGGGGATGGGGTGCAGAGACTGGGATTAGGATAGGATAGGATATAGGATATAGGATATAGGATATAGGATATAGGATAGGATAGGATAAAGCACCACCTCAGCTGTGCTTCCTTGGGCCCAGGGGAGGCTTTGGCAATGATCCCAGAGCTCTTCCCTAAATATGAATTACTTCTGAGAAGCACCCAGCTGACTCATCAGCACTGCCAGCACTGCCAGCATTCCAGTGCCACCAGCACCACCAGCAGCCCTCTGCTGCTGGAGGGACAAGGACCCCTCAGGGAGGAGAAACAAGGAACGGTAGAAACCTGTCAGCTGTGGGAAGGCAATTGGAGAAAGGGACATTCTGCAGGGAAGGAATGTTTCTCATCAGGAGGAAATGAAAAGCCATTTGCAAAATGTTTCGTTTAGAGCTTTTGACAAGACTCACTTCCTCTCTAGCAAAAAAAATGAAGATGAATATCCCGGAGGAAGTGAAGTTGTGACATACCCAAAACTGCAATTTCCGACTCCTCTGTGACTCCACTGAGCCCTGGGGAGTGGGGAGCAACACCAGGACAGGGAACAGAGAGGAGCCAGCAGGACAGGAATGGGGAGCTCCTGGTGACCTGGGCACTTTCTCCTTCATGTCCCTGACCTGGCAGGAGCCGCTTTAGGACATGGATCCCAAAGGAGCAAGAGGTACCAGGAAGCGCCGCTGATCTGCACAGAGCCCTTTGCCTGCTGCTGCCCCACAGGGAACAGGTCAGTGGAATGTTTGCCTTCCTCCCTACCCCACCTTCCTCTCCTGCAGCAGCTGCTCTGTTCCTGACACCCTCTCCTGGTTCCTGCAGTGCCCTCCCCAGCTACCTCCTCTGGCCTGTGTTTCCTACCACATCCCCTGCGGAACAGTCCAACCCTGCCACCTCCCTCTCCAAACCCACTGCCCAACAATTTCCACTGCCCTCCTCCCCTGCACATCTCACTCCTCCCCACTGAATCCTTCCCACTGCAGGGAGCTGCTGAGGAGCCGCATGGTCCATCCCTGGATTCTCCAAGCCCTGACTGCCCATCCACTCTGACCACAGCCAGGGCCACATCCCACTGCCTGCCCAGCGTCCATCCATGGAGGTGACCACCCTGTCCCCATCTCCTGCCTCACCCACTGAAGGAGATGATTTCTGTGAGACAGATGTCACCGATGTGGCCATACACAGTGTGACCCTGCTCATCTGCCTCTGTGGGCTGGCTGGGAACGGGGCTGTCATTGGCCTCCTCAGCCTGAAAATCCCCAACTATGGCATCTTTGACCTGGCTGTTGCAGATTTCCTCTTCCTCTTCTTTGCGGTCCCCTCCGCCCTCCTCTTCCTGGTGGAGGACGTGTCCTGCTCTCCTATTGTGCCCCTGCTGTACCTAAGTTTCCTTTTCCAGCTCTCAGTTGTCTCCTACTACTGGGGGCTGTTCCGACTGATGCTCAACAGCAATGTGCAGTATGTGTACAAGCTCTGGAAGCTCTACTGGCACTACGACCTTCCTAAGAGGCTGGTGTGGGTGGCGGAGAGTGTCCAATATTGTGCCTTCTTCGGTCTCTTTGCTGTCATTCCTGCAGTGACATTCCTGTGCCCATCACGCGAGCAGGAGCACTGCCGTGTTCCTCTCATCTCCATGTACACCATCATCCTGCTCCTCTTTGTTGCACCCGTGTTTGTTTCCAGCACAATTGATTTCATTAAGGCCAAGCGGGGCTCCCAGCAGCAGCAACCCAAGAGGCGCGGCATTGTTATCGTCATCACTGCGCTCTTTACTCTCATCCTCAGTTTTTGCAATTTCCTGCAGCAGCTCAGTTACATCGATGTGCCCTCTCAGGTTGCTTTCCTACTTGCATGCGTGCACAGCAGCATCAAACCCTTCATCTACTTCGTAGCAGGGAGGTGCAGGAGGCCCTTCTCCGTAGGGTCCCTCTATCTCTCCCTCCAGAGGGTCTTTGAGGAGCCAAAAGAAAAAACTGACGACAGCGATGATCCTGCCATGGACACACTGCTCTGAGCCGTTTGATCCCTTCCAGTCCTCTGCTGAAGGACCTCGGCACAGTGACTGAAGGTTTCCTTGATAAACCTGATGAATCAATATCCACGGGATCACCATCGCCGTGGTGCTGAATTCCTGCAGGAGAAGGGAGCAGGAGCATTGCCTTGGGTGATTTTTGTGGGATGCTGTGCAGGGAGCACATTGCAGCATGGCTTTCCTGCTCCCTCCTGGATCCACATGGCTCCAAGCAGTGCAGCTGGGCTCAGTGCTGTTCCCCAGCTCTATTCCCCATGCAATGACCCTCATGGCCTCGGCCCCAGGGAATGAACTCCATCTCCTTTGGCTCAGCAGATGACTTTCATGGTGCTTTCAGGCAGCTCTTGCCTGCAAAGAATGGGACACCTTCATCCCTGGGGACACACCCTGCACGGGGTGGCAGTGATTTCCCAAATCCCTGCAGGGCTGGTGCCTCTGGATGGCAGCAGAGGGGTTGGGATCACACGGAGCATCCTCCCCCTTCTGTCCAGCAGAGCCGGCCCTGCATTCCCAGCTGATGGGAAGGGACACCAGGTAGGGCTGCAGAGCTGGGGAGGGACAGCAACATTCCCTTATCCTTTCAGTGGGACTTTGTCACATTCTTGAATTCCAGAATTGAATCCTTCTGAGTAAAGTGCAGGGTTGATAGTGAACTCCACTGAACTCCTGTGCCTGTATCCAGAAAGTCCATGGAATATGGAAATTCCCATCACTAGATGCTTGGACCATTTAATTGCACAGAGATGAGGGGGTTATGCTGCTCTTCTGCAGAATGGGGCCATCCATCCTCTGGTTCCCCAGCATCAGTGTCCGGGGAAGCCCTTGAGCACCTCCATCCTGAACCTGGCCACCCTCAGGAGGAGCTGCACAGCCACTCTGCACAGCAGCTCCAGCCACAGGCCAGCCTGTCCTGATCTTTGTCATTCTCTAACTACCCTGAAATCAGATTTGCCTTCATGGGTTTTGTTTCTTTCCACTGTGGTAGTCCCAGCCCCAGAATTTGTTGAATAAACAACATCCAGGCTTCCCTGCAGAGCCTGTCCCTGTTAAACAGTGTCCAAAATGGCTCATTTCCTTCTTTTATCCCATTCTAAAGCCTCTGCCTGCTCTGGGAGCAGGGCAGGTACCTGTCTCATACCAGAGCCCTTCCTAAGGCACTGCAATGCTTGGGATGATGTTGGCAGCACCAAGAGCTCCTGATTCCTCCTGGCACAGACCTGGGCAGCAGCCACATCTCTTGCTCAGGGGGAAGTTGTCCCTCCTTTTCCCACTGCCTTAAATCCAGGGGAAGCCAACGTGCCACTGCTTCTGGAAAGGGAAGTGAGAGTGAAAGCCGTGGGAGGTGAGTCAGGCTTTGGAGACACACGTGAGGTTAAACACCTAAGGAGCATTTATTAACAGAGTTGTTAATAATTAACAGAAGAGACAGACTTAGACATCTGAGAGGGTTTTTCTCTCCCTGTCTCCTGTTTTCCTGCCCATTGGAAAGCAGAAACTTTCCATGGTGCAACCTCTTGTCCAGGGAAGAACAACTCAGCCAGGGAGTCCCTCCCAAGGCAAGTGCAGAAGGACCATGATCCTCCAATGTACTTTTTCTACTTTCCAGCACCTTCATTGTCTCCTGTGTCACCAAGGCCACTCCCCACCTGAGCTTCCTTTCAAAAGAGCAAAGATTTCAAAGCAAGAGTTTTCCTGGGTGTCAGCAGCCTACAGTGAATTCCATGGGGATGGGGATGGGGATGGGGATGGGGAGCAGGGATGAGGATGGGATGGGGACAGGATACGACAGGAAGGAACTTAGCTCTGCTTCCTTGGGCCCAGGCCATGTTTTGGCAATGATTCAGGAGCTCTTTCCAGAATAGGAGCCACTTCTGAGAAGCACCCAGCTGCCTCACCAGCCCTGCCAGCACTGCCAGCAGCATTCTGGTGCCACCAGTGCCACCAGCATCCCTCTGCTGCTGCAGGGACAATGACCCCTCAGGGAACAGAAACGGGGTATAGTAGAAACCTGTCTGGTGAGGGAATGCAGTTGAAGAATGGACACTCTCCTGGGAAGGAGTGTTTCTAATTAGGGGGAAATTAGGCGCCATTAACACATGTTATAAACAGGTGCTACATTGATTGACACTCACAAACGTTGAGTGAATATTACGTGTGTTATAATGTTCAAAGAAGCTCTGTTAAGATTTGGAGCTTTTCTAACGTGAATATTGTGCTCATGTTGAAAGTTGTAATGCTGATCTCTGACCATGGCAGGGAGTCCAAGCCCGAAGCGCTGCACAAGCTCTGGGGACGGAGGAGGAGCTGTGTTAGAAAAGCGGAATGTGTCTGAATGTGGGGGGAGGATTACCAAGAGTATATAACGCTTGTTGCTGCTGTGAGCAGGTTGTGTATCCTTTGCTGTAGTTTAATAAACTTTTTAAAACTTTAAGACGTGAGGCGTCGTTTCTCGCAACAAAGATGAAGATCACTGAATTTGTAGGGGAAAACAAAATCTAGATCAACCACTGGGAGGCTGTGGAACTCTGAGGAAGCTAAAATTGTAAAACCATTTCTGACTGGCCCATGACTGCACTGAGCCCTGGGGAGCAACACCAGGACAGGGAACAGAGAGGAGCCAGCAGGACAGGAATGGGGAGCTCCTGGTGACCTGGGCACTTTCTCCTTCATGTCCCTGACCTGGCAGGAGCCGCTTTAGGACATGGATCCCAAAGGAGCAAGAGGTACCAGGAAGCGCCGCTGATCTGCACAGAGCCCTTTGCCTGCTGCTGCCCCACAGGGAACAGGTCAGTGGAATGTTTGCCTTCCTCCCTACCCCACCTTCCTCTCCTGCAGCAGCTGCTCTGTTCCTGACACCCTCTCCCGGTGACCGCAGGGCCCTCCCCAGATCTTCCCTCCTATGTCAGAACAGCCCAACCCTGCCACCTCCATCTCCCAAGAATTCCCACCACCCTCCTCCCCTGCACATCTCACTCCTCCCCACTGAATCCTTCCCACTGCAGGGAGCTGCTGAGGAGCCGCATGGTCCATCCCTGGATTCTCCAAGCACTGTCTGCCCATCCACTCTGACCACAGCCAGGGGCCACATCCCACTGCCTGCCCAGCGTCCATCCATGGAGGTGACCACCGTGTCCCCATCTCCTGCCTCACCCACTGAAGGAGATGATCTGTGTGAGACAGATGTCACCAGTGTGGCCATACACAGTGTGACACTGCTCATCGGCCTCTGTGGGCTGGCCGGGAACGGGGCTGTGCTTTGCCTCCTTGGCTCCTGCTGTTCATCCAGGAACAGCACCATCCTTTACATCTTTGTGCTGACTCTTCTGGACTTCCTCTTCCTCCTCATTCTGTTGCCCTCCTCTCTGCTCTTCCTGCTGGGGAATGTGTCCTGCTCTATCATCATGCCCTTGTGGTATAGGTGGTTTCTTTTCAGGGTGTCACTGGTCTCACAGACCTTTTGTCTGTACACACTGGCATGCATCAGCATCCTGAGGTGCAGGTCCATCCACTGCCCGCTCTGGCTCTGCTGCCGCCAACCCCAGCAGCTGTCATGGGTGGTGCTTGCCCTGCTTGGGGCTTTCCTCATCACTTTCATCACTGTCTTTGCCACCATGATTTCTCTGTGTTTTGTGCAGCCATCTGAGCACTGCTGGGTGTCTTACATCTCCGTGCACGCCTTCAGCCTTCTCCTATGTGCTCCCGTCGTGCTCATTTCCAGCACAATCCTCTTCATTAAGGTCAAGCCTGGCTCCCATCAGCAGCAACCCAAGAGACTCAACACTGCTGTGTGCCTCATTGTGCTCCTCACTGTGCCCTACAGCCTCTCGGATTTACTGCAGGGACTCGGTTACACCATTGTGCCCTCCCATGTTTTTTTCCTGCTCGCCTGCATCCACAGCAGCATCAAACCCTTCATCTACTTCCTGGTGGGGAGGTGCTGGAGGCCCTGCTCCATGGGGTCCCTCTGGCTCTCCCTCCAGAGGGTCTTTGAGGAGCCAGAAGAAAACACTGCCCACAGCCATGATCCTGCCATGGACACGGTGCTCTGAGTCTGTTTAATCTCCCTGCTGCACTGCTGAGGGACTCTGGGACTGAGGCTGAGGGACTCCTTACTTCACCTGATGAATAAATATCTGAAGTGTCACCCTCCCTCTGCTGCTGCATCTCCCACCCCCTTTCCAGTGAGAGGAATAGGGGATTTGTCTTTACAAACAAGCTGTGGGTCTGCTGGTAGATACAACTAGCACTGGGAGATAAAAGAAACAATGGGAAGGATTCCACTGATTGGTGAATGGAAAAAGGTATTTCCATTTACAGATAAACTTTAGGTTTGCTGACAAATGAAATTAGACATTGAAAGATGAAAGAAACAATGGGGAAGAAAAACCCCTAAATTCTGTAAGAATTTAAAATTGAAAGGGTGGGTTATACATTAGAGCGAAATCTTTGGTATCAGGTGAACTGGGGAGTCTGTACCTCCCAAGTAGCTCAGCCAATGGGGAAAGAGAGAAGGGAAATGCGGCTGGGAAATTGGGATAAAAAGGGAGGCTGCGTCTTCCAAAATTTTGAGAGACCCCAGGGGAATGCCCCATGGCCTCTCCCTTTATTCAAATAAAGTCAAAGGACTCCTCAGTCTCCTTTTTGGACATAAACCTCTGATGTTTGTGGATTAATTTTCCTAAACCAGGCTGCATTGGGATCTCAGAAAGGCTCCTTAGGCCTCAGCCTTGAGGAGCAGTCCCTGGGCTCAGCTCCTGTGGCGCTGATCACAAACATCCTCTGCTCCCAGGAACTGCTGCTGTCCAACCACCTCCTGGGCTTTTCTCAACAGCCTTGGAAATTACTGTACTGCCCTGGATGCCACAGCATCCCTGCTCTCCCACTGTCCCAGGAAGCTGCCGGCCCCAAGCGTGGCCAGGGTGAGCCATTGCTGTGAGTGACGCCCATCCCTTGGGGCCCTGTGAGCAGCGGCCCAAAAGGAGACCCTTGGAGCTCTGCTGGGCCCAGCAGCGCTGAGCAGAAGCTCCCTGGCCCTGGGGCCTCTCCCAGCTGGGATCTCTCCCGTCTGCTGCCCTCGGCTGATCCCCGAACACTGACGGCTCCTGGGCCCATCCCCCAGGGCTCCAGGCCCAGCCCTTGGCACAGGGAGGAGATGCAAAGGGACCCGCAGGGAGCATTTGCCCCAAATCCACTGCAGACCCCTTAACCTTTTGTGCATTGGCTCAAGGCACATTTATCATCCTGTGTTGTCCAGAAGAGCACATTGGAGTTGGGCTTTCCTTGTCCCCCCTGGGTCCTAGAACACCATGGCCAGGAGGAGGAGAGACTCTGCCGAGGGTCCCAGGAGGACCAGGGCAGGATCGGGGCTGTTGGGTGGAAAAGGGGCCCCGGGGATGGTTTGGGGTGTTGGTGGTTTCAGGGGGGGTCAGGAGAAGATTGGAGGGGGTTGGAGGGGGTCTGGATTCCAGAAACCCCAAATCTCCCCACTTGAGGAGAGCAGAGCCTGACCAGCTGTGCTTGCAATGGGGGAGCGGCTGCTGTCTGGGAAAGCTGTGGGATGTGATAGGATGGGGTGCGGATGGAGAGTCAGGTAGGGATGGGGATGGTGAGCAGGGATGAGGATGAAATGGGGATAGAAAGGAGAGCAGCTCCACGTCCTTTGGTCCTGAGCATGATTTGACAATGATTTTGGAGCTATTACCACATTGAGAGGTACTTCTGAGAAGCATCCAGCTGACTCATTAGCACTACCAGCATTCCAGTGCCACCAGCAGCACCAGCATCGCTATCCTAGCTATGTCATGCACTCAATAGCAAAAAAATAATGTAAAAAGAGAAGCATTCAGTCAATCTATACTTCCTCTTCTTAAATGAGGAAGAGAAAAAAATGTTTTTTCACCACTTCCCATGGGCAAGCAGATGTTCAGCCATCCCCAGGAGAGTAGGACTCCATCACATGTAACCATGGCTTGGGAAGAAAATGCTGTCACTCTGAATGTTCCAACTTCCTTCTTTCCCAGCTTTATTTACTAGGCATGATGTCATATGTTGTGGGATATCCCTGTGTTCTTTTGGGCTCACCTGTCCAGGATGTGCTCTCTTCCAGCTTCTTGTGCCCCTCCCATGCCCCCATCCTGCTAACTGGTGGGGCAGTATGAGAAGCAGAAAAGACCTTTTGCTCTGCCCAGCAACAGCTAAAATATGCCTAAATTATCAGCACTGTTTTCAGCACAAATACAAATCATAGCTCCATATTATCTACTCTGAGGAAAATTAACTCTCTCCCAGTCAAAACCAGCACAGGATAACAGCTCAAGCCACTGTTTTAGTAATGGCCTCTTAATGTTTTATCCTTATCTCAACCAGTGATTCCTTCACAGAAAAGTTAGGCAGATGTAAAACTACCACAGATGTCTCTCTGGGGTGGAACATCCCCGAGCCACATCACTGTAACTGCACCACAGATGTCTCCTCTTTGAAAATCATTAATTTCTTAACTCTAACTGTAATAAGCTTGAAGGATTCGCTATCATCTCTCCATTAGAAATAACTGATGTCGAAGCATTCATGCACATAGTGGATCGTTACCCAGTGATAAAAACAGTCTCTGTTAACACCCAGGACTCATGCATCATACAAATTGAATTATTTCTAAGGGTTAAAAAGAACAAAACTATGAAGTTTTGACCTGTGGATCGATAAGGAGCTTACATCTCCAGCAATGTGTGGCTCTTAATCAAAACCATGGCTGCTCATTTATACCAAAATAAAAGGTCATTGATACACTTTCAGGGAAAAGATTGACAACTTTCCAAAACTCATTCATTCTCTGATCCTTAAAAATTTTTAATGAGCAAGAAATGTACAAGAGGAAGTTCTTCTGACTGAAAAATACAATAAGAACTTAAATAAAAGCAGATTTGAAACTGGAAATAAACCTTTCAATCCTTTGACTGACAAAGCTGACATGAACAGAAACCTTTGTATCCATGTTCTCTGTAAGAGCCGTGACAGTCTGAACTCATCTGGTGACTCTACTATAATACAACAGATAGCTCATCAATCTTAAGGTAAAAACAAAAAACAATGATTAAATTAATGCATTTTTGAACAAATGTTGTTCTACACAGTCTTAATCTAGTTCTATATGTACCCACACTTTATTTTTCACACTATCAGTAAATGTTCGAATAATGTCTACAATATTTGTACTGTCTTGACATAATTGCAATATCTTTAAGATGTTTTTTTGAAAGTTATGCAGCAATGTCAATAATGAGTGTCAGATTTATTCTGTTAAGAAAATTTACTAAAAATGACCTGCCTTCATGTAAACAGAGGAACACATTCCAAACATCTTGTTAGTGTAGTTAGCAATTTTTACTGTGACAACTTTGTCAAACTAAGACTTAAATAAAATTTCATTAATTGTGGAGTAAAATTTGAAAACTGCTAATAGGTCATTCAATTTCCATAAGAACTAAATCTTGAGTCATGCCTGATCCTTGAGCAGTGCAGGTATGTACCAGTGTCATGCAGACTCATTTTTAGCATACAAATTAGCTGCTAATATTATCTAATACAGTAGAGTAACCAAATCACTGAAATAAGAACTCTGTGCACAATTCTTTATATATTTTACTTAGCCCTGTTTAACACATAAATTTACTTTTAATAGCAAAAGGTGAAAACAGAGACTTTTGATGTAGTCAGTAAAGGTGAGTTCTTTGACTGCAACAATTTATGCAAAACCACGGTCTGAGCTGCTTTGTGTAAAGAGCTTTGTGTGGCTTTGTTTTGGTAAGGAACAGCCCGTGGATACTTCATCTGACGCGTACAACCCTCTCATAGGCCTCATATCTGACAGTCCTGTATCGTAGATGCTGAGATAGTAGCATGACACAGACTACCTTTAAGCTCTAAACCTGACATAAATCTGAGTTCACCGTATTACAGGCAAACACTCAGACTCCAGAAAAAAAAAATTAAGTTCTTTTAAAATTCTTACCTTCTTGTATCAGAGCACCTCCTAATTTTCTATCACTGACTATTTTAGCCTTAGTAAGACAGATCTTATGGGACAATAAACAATCTGAAAGTGTCTTAAAGGACAGTGTTTATACATCCTTCAGTTTCTGTTCATTGGTGACAATCTTACCATGTCAGCCACCCTCCAAGAAATCCAGGTCCCCTAACCTTATTTCATGTACTAATTTTCTGTAATACTTCACTATGTGGAACAACTCCCTGTGGCAAAGCAGCAATAAATATTCACATTAATCTGCTCTGACTATTCTCTGGGTATATATTTATGATTGCTTCTTTCAGCTGACAAAAAAGAAAGGGATTTCATTAACATAGTTTAAATTACAGCTCCATCATGTCACCAAAACCCACCATCAAACAAAACATTGCAATATCATTCTTTTCTGTGCAAAGTTTGTTAAGAGCAGCTAATCAAGCCAAAATAAGTAAAATATTAACAGAATGGAGGAGGCTAAAATCCTTTATTTGTTCTTAAACATGTACAAAGAGGTCATAAAGCAAAGCAAGACTATCAGTGTCTCACACAGTCATTTGGCAGGAAATTCTGTGAGCTGCTTAAAATATTGTCCTTGTGAATTACTTGTGGCATTTTTCAAAATGGTCCTTTTCTGTTCTCATTTTCTACACCTATCAATTGACCGCTTCAAGGAAAGGCATTTTTTATTGCTATACTTATCCAAGAGAAAGGGAAAAAAAATTAGTGACAGACCTTGAGAGAAATAGAAAGCAGCAATAACTCGTGTCACTCTATTTGAGAGCAGATGAATAAAAAGACAGTAAAACCAAGCTGGTAATATTGCCCAGCTGATACATTATGCCAACCACAACCTTATACAGTATTAGTTAATGTAGCTTTCACATAACTTCTGGGACTTTTAACGTACCCATTTTCCTTTCTGCCTTAGAAGATGAATCAGTGAAATCTCTCCTAAGCTCTCAAGATCAGTATGGTAAATTTTGGTGCAGATTTTTCTTCTAGCTGTAAATCTAAATTCCAGACTAATCAGATTTATACGCTGTTATATTTTCTGCGTAATATTACTGATTGAATAGATCCGGAATATGGGGGCTCCTCTTTTACCCACTTTTTTCAATACTTCTTTAAAATAATGGCACATGTTTTCCCAGAGTTGCCACTAGATTGGCAGATGGAGCACTGTAGTTGGCCTGCTGGAATCAGCTGGAACCAGCTGTGTCTCACACGGGACAGCCCCAGGCCTCTTACCACAGGGCCACCCCTCCAGCAGACACCCCTGCCACAAACCCCTTGCCACCTATACCCAATTCATGACTATGTGAAGAAAATTTATAATTCTTTCTGTGAGGTCTGGACTCAACAAAAGATTACTCTCCTTTGGGATATATAAAATAATGTTAAAGAGGAGTTTAAATGCAAATTAAACAACCCCTAGAACAAAGAGGTGAAAAAGAAAATCAGAGAAAAGTAAAATTAAAAAAAGTAAAAATAAATTCCTGCCCCAAGGCACATCCATCCCTCAGTGAAAAAAAATCTCAAGTATGTTGTCACTTACATGAAGTTAGGTTTTGTTGATTTTTAAAAGTTTGCAATGTGATAATTGTTTTGCTATCAAGGAAGAATTCTAACTTACCAGACATGATGAACTTGTACGGAGGACTTGCCTAGACCCAGCGTGTTGAACTTATTGCTCATTTCCGATCAGCAAGGTAGTACATGAGTAGGATGTTTGATATCCTTGAGTGCTTGGCCTACTGTGCTCTGACAGCTTGTGGCCAGGTTGTAAATCAAGTTAAATAGGAATAAACTAATCAAGCATCAAGGAGAGCATTGATTAACTTGGTAAGTGTAGTCCTTCTGTCCTCTTTTTCTTACTGAGTTTGGATAAAACCTGCATCAGAACTTGGGCTACCTTCATCTAGACAATATGCCATAAATCTTTAATTTGAGTGTTTGTAGGATTGTATGGAAGTGCATAGAAAAAGGTATTGATTAATGGCTGTGACAACAAGACCTATAATGGACATTGACAATGCTCTGGAAGGACTTAATGTTGCACATAATGACAAAGTACAACGAGTTGATAAAATAGTTGTCAACAGAAACAGGGGAGTTCAGACAGAAACATAATGTATTAATTACCTCAAAGACAGGCATCTAAAAAAAATCTCTCCAAAAGCAGTATTTATTACTTAATAAGATAAATTTATGTCCATACTCTATTTTTTGTGGTTTTTTAAACAATGGCCTAAGTGCTTTGGTTCTATACAAGCTGTAACATGCTTCAAAAGTTGTAGAAAAACATTTTCCGCTGGGAGCTAAATGTGGTGATTTTTTTGTCAGGTGTGGTCATGCATAAACTTAATTCATAGCACCATAGCATCAGCAAGCTTAAAGAAGAATTATTTTATGGTCAAAAATCTTCTGGAAGCACTTCTGTCACACCAATACATACTGCTAAACAATATAAACAATGGAAATTTCAAATGAAACACATGACTTTGTCCTGAAAAGAAATATTTCTTCTTAAAAATGAAATCCGCTTCCTTAGAGTGGAAATTTTGTACTGAGGAGAAAAGGAGAGCAGAATACAAGACCTTCTTTTATTCCCTTATACCTATACAAATTCCCTCTAGTGTCAATGGGCATACAGTGAATAAAGTATAATGAATAGAGTGAAGTATAATGAATAGAGAATATATCCTATCATGAATGATTTAAAAATATTATTTTGAGCTAATATACTCTGGAAAACCTTCCTGACAGCCCATTGAAAGTCGAAGAAACTGTAGTTATGCCACTCCTGCTCTGTTTCCATTGCCTGAAATGCTTTATTACTATGCTTAATTGACTCTAATGTTCAAAGGGAAAGTGGCAGAAACTCCCCTATGCTGAAATTCACATCTCTAAGGCAGAAAGAGCATCAACACTGTTAGTGCCAGTGCTATTTTCTTTGTCAGTTTGATGTGAAATTTAGGTAGACTAAAGCTCCTTAGAAGGCAGAAGGTAATACTGAATATGTGAACAGCACTAGGAGGCAGATGAGAGCTATTTTATTTACAGTCAAAAGAGACATCACTCACTGCCAATGTATGTGATAAGGGCCCATGCCTGCTCTGCCTGTTCGATGCACAGTCTGAGGACTGTAATTGGTGTAGATGCCACAAATATATGAGATAAGAAGTGTCAGGTGCCCCATCTCTATCTACCTATTCACAGAAGCCCTGACCCTTCCCAGCAGCCTCAGGGGCCATTTTCCCTGGATGTCATGCCCAGGAACAGACACTCCCTGCCAGTTTAGCAGGAAGAACATCAGCTCCAAAGGCCCTTACCCTCTCTACACAGGGGACTGTCATGTTTCAGCCACCATTTTCAGCCAAGGCATCTTGTCTCCATTTTGTGATAGGTAGCTGTTACTTTGTTAAATATCATCCTGCTCTGTGACTTGCTGATCACCATTTCTTGGCATCATCATATCTGCATGTTCTCTGAGACTGACTTCCCACTTCCTTTCAATCAGGAAGTGTTCTAATGCAAATATATGTACTTCTGTGTACTAGATATATATATATATATATAGATAGATACACATTTACATCATATTATATATACACATATTTAATTATACATAAACACACTATTTACATAATATATACATGTATATATATGTATATATATGTGTGTGTGTGTGTATTTATGGAACTGTATAAATTAAATAGATATAGCCATAAAATCATAGGTACAAAATTACTAAAACAGGTTTAATAAGAGCCGGTGGAATGGATAATTAAAGTTTAAATACAAATAGCAAGTCATTAAACAAAAGTAGAAGAAAAATTCAGTGCTGCCACTTTACCAGGTTGCAGTACAAGCCATGGCATATCTGAAGTGTGGGGACTTCAAGGGAGTGGGTGGGTGGTGAGTGGGATAGGGGACAGGGCACAGACAAGCCGGAATATGTCCAAGGACTGCAGACCCCTTTTATGAGGCTAACAAGTTACCCCTGGTGCAAGCTTGGAAAGATGAGCCCAATCCAGTGAGCTGGAGTTAGAGATCCCTGCATTCTGCTGCAGCCCAACAGGATGAACATGCAGTCTTAGTGGGGCAGACTTAGGCCTTTGCAGGCTGCTGCAAGCACAGGCAAAGCTGTCTGAAAAGAGAAAACCAGAACAAATGCTAACCTTAGAAAAACCTGTATGTACAGACAATAAGAAAAAGGCACAAAGGGACTCTCCCAAATGGCTGCTTTCTTTTGGTGTTTGCCCTGACATTTGCTTCTGGCTTAAAAGTATCTTCACTGGCTGGAACAGTGAAGAGATTTAGAAGTGGGATGGTCTTTAGTGTCATAATACTAAGTAAACCGTGAACTTGGTAGTTACAATTCACTGCATAATCTTTTGTTTCCAGAAAAATAAAACACTTTTTGGTGCCTTTAGTTTTGCTTTGGAATAGAATTGTCATTCTCATTACAATGTGTTTGGAGCTAAGAAGAAAAGTATGTAACGTTAGGAAATCCCTCAGCAATATGTACAAATAGGATAAAACTCCAGTTATATAAATCTTGAATACTCTTAATTTTAGCAGCAAATATATAAAGCTTTTTCCTCTGTTTTGAAAGGTTATATACTAATCAGATTATGGTTCTCAAATTTATTCTAATCAGAGTTATTGCATTATAACTCTTGATACTTATTTTTAAACCCCAAAGAACTTGTATATACTCAAATTCCTTTAGAATTTTCTTGTCCCTTATAAATAGGAAATATACCATTAGGAAAGAAAGCTGTTTCATGAAGTCCATGGGGTGTAGAATTGCTAAAAAAATCTGAGTTATCCCTTATAAAGTATATTAAACCAAAAGGAAAAATAGGCATATGAATTACGAGGAATAAGCAGAGGAGGTGAGGCATCTAAAGGGAATAATATTTCATTGATATTAAATATAATTTAGTTTGGGTGGTTGTTTTGGTTTTTTTGGGGGTGTTTTTTTTCCAAGACATCATAGGATGGCTAATAGGAATAAATTTAAGAAATGAAAATTTTCATAATCAGGTGAGAGATAAATCAACATGCTTAATATACTCAAGCATGGACACAAAGTGTTGACTATTCTAGGTTTCTGAAATAATTGCAACATGAAATCAAAGATTCAGTAAAAAGAGTTTAAAATTAAGTCAGGGCAATGACACTGTTATACAACAATGGAATGACAAAATAGTACCTGCATTTGAGAAACTAATATGAGTTATATGATACCTATAACACACAAGATATTAGTATGCATCACAAAGTAAAGTTTTGTATAAAATGAAGATAAACAGAAAAATAAAATGCTAATTTCCAAGAATGAGTTCATGACAGAATAACTGGGTAGATTTCTCTGAGCACGTTGGTAGCTTTCTACAGAGACAAAATTTATGTTGGCTGTAGATAACTTGAGTCCATCATTTGATACTGGTGGCCATATGGGAAACAATTAGGAAGCCAGAAATGCTGGTTAATATAAAAATAATGTGCTGAACAAGCAATCAGTTAAATGAAGAGATGTGAGGCTAAAGAAAAGATAATTAAACTATTAAACTTTTAATGGTAAATAATCTGGAGTATTATCAGTACATAAAAATGAAATACAAGAAAACCTGAGTGGCCTTTATGAACAAAATCAAAGGAACAAGTTTTGAGTTTTCCTTCAGTAGAATTTAGCTGGCCTAATCCTCAAATATTAAAGCATCAGGTAAGTACCAAAAGTCATGTCTAGATTCCATCTAAATTCTAAGAATATATATTGCCCTAAGTGGTTTTCTTGCATTTCCAACTACAGCTTTTTTTTAAATTTTACACAGATGAGGCCCTGCTCAATGATGGAGAGATTTTTTCCCCTTTCTCTGCAAACCCAATGGCTATCACAATTAACAAATGTATTAATAGCCAGGTCTTTTGAAGGGGATTTGAACTTGAATTCTTCATCTCCTATGCAAGAATCCTCTTCTCCCACTTTAAATTATTTTAGGATATCACTTTTGAACTTTCTTAAATGACTGTATGAAAGAGATTAAGACAAAGACTTTAGCTGAATCCACCCATATCACAGAATCCTAGAATATCATGAGTTGCAATGGACCCACAAGTACCACTGAAGTTCAATTCCTGTCCATGCACAAGACAACTCCAAAAATCACACCATGTGACTGGCAGCATGGTCCAAAAAGATTAAAATAAATTTATTCAACTATGCACCAGCAGGATATACTATAAAAACTGAAATTTCCACAGTGTGAAATAAATAAATAAAATTATTTTCAAACAAGCAGCAAGAAAAAGTCCTTTTAAAAAGTTTTATTTAGCTTTCTTTGCATTAGTTCAGCATAAAGACAGCGCTATTTGCCAGTGGCTTTACTCTTCATGATGTCACTTTCCCTGGCCCCATTCAACAAGTATGTACAATATACATTTAAACAGAAGCATCTGAGAGGCCTATGCTACCTCAGGTTTAAATGTTGATAAGCTCACCATCTTTAATAGCTGATCTCTTTAAATTAAATTATGTCTTCAATGAAATTTATTGCAAGCCTGTTTTGGATAGGGTGACACAACTGTTCTAAAATTTCTTTTCCAGCCATGTCACGATTTTTACTGGGAATCTGTCACCCTTTTTGGCATGTCTCAGTTGTATTTGTGTGAGGGCGACATCCAAAGTTGCATGGAAGTAAAGTATCTCTAAAGAAGCCAAGGATTGCCTAATTACCAAGCAGGAGCATAACAGTGCCTCATTCTCAGGAAAAATCCCAAGAAAGGGTTTTTTATAAAAAGGATGTCTGTGACACAAGGTTATCTCACTCCCCTGGGCCCAGTGGGGCTGGTTCTGACACACCATGGTAGGAGTGACAGCACAGTCATTCCAAGTTATCGCCTTGATTTTGCCATCTGCTGTGTAAGCTCAGATACACTTGTTAGCCCCATACATCATAGTTACTCATTTTTGCTACTCAACAAGGATCAAACCAGCATTGCTGCACTAAGTTGGAGCATTCAGGATCTTTATTCCAGGCCATTGCCCTACATGCAAGTAAACTGAACCTCAGAAATACTTATGCTCTACACCTCTCACTAGGGTTTTTGTTGCACCAGTGTGAGCTAGGTTGGTCAACATGGAGAACTTCTTTAATATCTAGATAGGCCAAAACTCCCCTGTGTTTAGGAATGGGCTTGGGGCCACAAAGGATGCAGTGATTCTGCTGTGTTTCAGCAGACCTAAATTGGCTACATGCTTTATCCATGCATCTTCCAGGCCTTGGAAAGTCACCATGCCTACTGATGCTATGCAAAGAGAAAAATCAGATTCCATGACTCCTCCCAGCATCAGTTACCTCTATTCCAACATGCCAGAATTTCTCTGGTAGTAATAGGAAGCCATGTTACTCTCAGGCATGTTACTATAATATTTATTTTATGTATCCCTGCCCTTCCCCACTGAGGCCTGAAGTCAGGCCCTGGACCCTCCTTCTTGATGTGTGTGAAACAATCCCTGACAAAAAGCTCCAATCTTTTTGTATGAATACAAAAAGACAGGAAAAAAATGACATGAAAAATATGTATAGTATTAGCAATAATGATGTAGCATTACTATAAAATCAGGGAAGATAAACTTGCATTATATGCAGAGTAAATACCTCCATAAATGTAAGTAGATTTGTGTGTATAAACAGAGAGAGCAAAGGAGATAAGATGAACATCAACCAAAGCCTACTGTGTGAAAATGTGGTTATTGTAACATATATGTCCATGACATTAAAACGTTTCACGACTTTTAGGGAAAGCTAAAATAAATGCAGGGAACCTCTTAAGAATTCATTCTGCATACAAGTCAAGCAAAGTTACTATTTGCATGAATAAAGGCTTCAGGATCAGGCATAGTCCTCATTTATTTCTTAGCCTGTTGTATAATTCTATACCTAAAACTGCAAGGTAAAATGTGTATAAAATTTAATCTATTGAGATGTGGCTGATTACTTTATCAAAAGAAGAGGATTGTGCTGTTGGATTATGTTAAATCAAACTTCAGTCTCTCTATGATCTTAAAAAGCAGCACCAGAAATAAAGTTCATCTGCAGTAAAGCTGGTGTTGCTGCTCAGGAAAATATTTGTGAGTGGCAATGATGATTATAGCAAAGGAAATAATTCCTAAAAGAATGTTTATTCTGTAAATTTCACCATTTCTTCTGTCCATGATTTGTTTGAGATCAGACAGCAATTCTCTCAGTATTATTCTTAATTCAGAATTGTTTGGGATGTCATCAATGAGTGCATTGTGATCTGAAAGACATTCACAAACAGCTATTCAGGTTAAAAACTGGCCTGAGCCTGTGATTGTCTCCAGGAGTTTCTCAGGTAGCAGCTGTCTCCACTGAGTCTTTTCTCACTGACTTCCTGCTAATCTTAGTAGAACATTCTGGAGAAAAAGTATGTGAGCTCATTAAAAAATAAAGTCTCACTGAAAATGCATTTCCAGCTCTGGAAAAAAGAAGCTTAACCTTAGTTATAGGGAGAAAGCTTAAAATATTGAACAATGCAGTTTTCTTGCCAAATTTCTACTTGAAATCCAGTCACTTGGAGACTGTGGAGAAAGCAAGCAACACAGTTGATAGCTCCTCCTAGAACATCCTTACAGTGCTTTCCCTCTGGTCTTTCCTAATTCATCTGTATGGTGGCAAGAAAGGAAAGCTGAGATGTTGAGATCATGAGGTGGTCTCAAATGCCATGAAAAAAAGGAGCAATCTTTAAGGTGTTAATTGTCTCCCAAGTGCTCCTTTCCAGCATCCTTCTTCATCAACTTGCTGTGCATAAATAGTAATAGTCAATAAATGTTCAATAGTAATATTCAGGAAAGAGCAATTTCAGGTTCATGGCCATTAGAGGTGACTTAAAACTCTTACACTTTTCCTGTTTTCAAATATTTTGTATCTACATGAAAATGTCAGTAGTGACACAGAACACTATGACCTCAATTAATAGCAAAAAAAGCAAAAACAGCAAAGATTTCAAATGAGCAAATCCTTGTAGATTCATTTTAACACCCAGTTAAAATGTGTAAACACTCAGTAATGTTTACTAATGATGTCAGGGACTAGTAAATCGATGCAAAAAAAGGCATTCTCAGTTCATCATCAACTTTCTACTCACCAGTCTAATGTTTATCTGCTATTGCACTGTTGCAAGAAATTCCTTGCTGGCTAGAAAAAGAAAATTCTCATGGGATTTCACCTAAGTAAAGTAATAAGACCCGAGTCATCAACAGAAGGAAAATTTCATAGTGTTTCAGGTATAAAAACTTTCATTTAGAGTAATTCATATCTCAGTAACAATATTGGACATATCCTTTGGTTGTGTTGTGTACATTGGCTGTGCACTATCAAATACTCTTTTTCCCATAATAGTTTTGGAAAAAGAAAATATCATGTTTAGTAATGGGGTTATAATAAGTTCTTACTATTTTTGATTTTTTTAATAACAACATTCAGGAGATATTATTGTTCTCCTTTTATAGGAATTTTTTTTTTTTTGGTTCTATCAAAAATCATTCATCTAAGGAGTTTAATAACACTCCTATATAAAGAAGTTCTTATATTAATACATGCATTTTATACCACTTCAGCTGTAGTTCTATCTTTAATTTCATATAAGCTATTTGGAGTTGATTAACGACTATATAATCTCTGCCTGCCAAATACATGAAAAGTTGGTGGTGTATTTTTAATCATCTATATTCAGGGCTGGAAATTAATTTTACTTTGATTTTTTTTTAAACATCTCCTGGTTAAAACTTAAGCAGTTAAATATCTCAGGCATTTAACTTCAATGTTGTGTCCTCTTCTATCAGAACAAAATTGGGTATTTTCCTATACACAATGGAGGAAAAAAAAGCAATTACTATCAATCAGTGACTAAGAAACAGATTGGAGTATTTAGAAAGACTCATTCATACACAGATTTGCAGCAGTGTTCAGCTCTTCTGCTTAGATTCCATAGATTTTAAATTGTAGCTAATTAGGCTGTCACAGGTTCATTAATGGCTCTACTGATTCACACTCCCTCACCTGCATGCATATTAAAGCTCATTAGCTCCCTTGTCTAAAATACCACCTGCATTAATTGCTGCTGATGCACCAGGACTCCTCAGAAGGCTCTTCTGACAACAAGTCTACCTGCTCGTAATACCCATTGCCCCCAGAGCTCTTCAGGGCAGCTAGCACATAAAGTTCACAGTGCTTCACACATTGTAATGCTGCAGCTGTTGTCAGGGCAGTCAAGCCAGTTTTCTGCTTAACAGCAGGAAATAAATAATTAGCAATGCCTGTACTGTAATGCTTACCACAGGACCAGTTAATTTGCTCTAGAATCTCACTACTGTAACCTACCTAACAATATCATGTACTGACAGACTACTGTGGGAGATCCAAAGACATAGATACTCTATTATGACCAAGAAGGCTAGCTGACCTCAAGTTTGACTATGTCTGATGTTCTGTGGCCTCTTTAGATCAAATGTTTGGTGAATTATCTGCCATTAATCCGGTCGGCCAGGTCTGAGACACAGTCCTTACCAATTCTTTGGTCATTTGTTGTGTGTTGGTGTCCTCATTGGAATCAGAGCTAGATTATGTACCACAGGGTGTACAGCTGGAGTGATAAAGCATGGCTGTACCTGACTGGAGAATTTAGGAAGCAGTTTTCCCTGGCTCCTGATTTCCAAGCAGTTACAATCTCAGGGGGGCCAGTAAACTAATATATACCATAAATTCAAAACCAACTTGATAATGTTACTGACAACCACTTCCTTTGCTGAAAGGCTGTTAAACTGCAGCCACTGTCTTGCTGTGTCATGGAGAGTCCTGGGATAAGCAATGGTAGCCTTTCATAGAAGGTGTCCCCAGGCATAGTAATCGTGTTAGGAAGATTGTTGTACTAATCATGGTTAGGAAACTTTGGTTTCTTTCTCCCAGGAGTTACATATGGCTCATTTCAAAGTAGCTTTTCATATTTCTAGTTGTATTATCATACATACATGTGTGATTGTATTATCAATCTTCCAAAGTTTCTATTTCGCTCACTTCTTGGTATAAAAATAATTAACAATATTTTGAATTAAATGTAATTTATTATGCTGGTTTTGTGATAATTTATTTATTGTTGTTATTATTATATCATTGAAATGTCATTGAAATAATTTTTAAAATATTGAAATTATAACAATTGATTATTTACATTTTCTTTCTTAGTTCATGTATGTGGACATACATATGTATGCATACACAAATGTCTATATCCTCCTAGACTTTTGTATGTATTACACATGCAGAAAATTCACAAAGTTTTACTTTGCTTTTGTTAGCTGTAAAAGTATTTTGGGGGTGAGGATGAACTATCCTGGCATCTTCTTTCCCTTCAAATTATTCAAAATATCTCCTGAAATTTCTTATCTTTTTCCTAATTTTGAATAAGGTATTTGAAAGATGGAACACTACAAATGAAAAAACCCTCTCTGTTTCACATCCATTATTGCAAACTTAGCATACAAGGTGACATTTCAAATTTAATTCTTCTGTGTTGAAAATACTTGATGGAACAGAGAATCCCTGTGCAGTAAAATCTAGATCCTGTTTTGGTAGAAATCATTGTCAATATATTGACTTAAGTGATTAGTGATTCCTCAAAGAAATAGAAAAAATATAGAAATTATTAGAACTTTACAGGTACTGTTTGAAGCTCTTCCTCTGACACTGAGTTCTTTCTTACCTGTCCTTTTAAAAAATAAAAAAAAAAAAATTCAGTGAAAAAATCCACTACTTGAGTAAATTCTCAGTTTGCTCAACAGGCACTGCAGTAGTTGGAAGACATGAAACAGTTAGAGCTTTTACAGTTCTGTTCCTCTGCCCTTTTTACTGGACACATTCCAGTGTTTGATGACACACATCACAGTTCTTGTTGTGGATGATTTCACATCCTGTTACTTTTTTTTTTTCCTATCATAAAAGAAAGAAAGAACAAAATGTTATTTAGTTCAACCTCCTTTAGCCCACCTGAGTCCAAGTCTTCAGTGAGAGTGAGCATAGAAAAAACAAGTCCATATTGTCAGTATAATTTTGCTATGATCAAAGGCAGCATCCGTAGTTATAATGGCAGTGTCACCATGGTGAGAAATGAATACTTCAGCAAATGTCCCAGCCCATCAGGGGTTAGTGTAATGGGAATCTAGACAGGCAAGTTAAGGTTTAGGGATAATCCTAAGCCTTTCACTGAATTTTGATCAATACTTTGATCTTGCAAGTCTGAATGCCACTCTGAAAAAAAGAAAAAGAAGAAAAAAAAAAAAAAAAAGAAAGAAACCACTGTATCAACAGCAGGTGGCTTAAAAATGCCTTGCATGTGCACTGAGGCACAGACAGATGGAACCAGCAGAGCAAACCCACCGATGATGTTTCAGAGCCATTTTGGCAACATCCAAATATAATCCCTTCTTCCCACCTGTGTAACTGCAGACAGATGTCAGCAGACCTGGGGTAAGAAAATGAGAGCTCAGTTCCCCACTTCTTCCCACCTTATTCATTCTTTCCAGTTCTGCTGAGCTCTGAAGTGTTACAGGAGTGGCTTATACTACAGGACTTCATGGTAAGCAGAGTCTAGTTCTTGTCATAGTGGTGGCTAGTGAGAAAAGTACTCCTTAGTCTTTATTTTCCTCTAAGTTTTATTCCTTTTCTTTTCTATCTTCTATTAATTAAATGCAGTTGTGGGTTGAAAACCAAAATATTGGCTTTTCATTTTTCAGCTTTTATTTAGAACCTTGTTGCATTCCAGATTTGGATTATATTCTTCACTTTAGACTGGCACAGATACAGATTTTTTTTCAAAGGTGGTTGTGATCATGAATCAGTTTCAGTGCATATGAAGCAGTCACTAATTCTCAGGTACTTTTCCATTAAGAGTTTATTTTTCCATTGTATGTTATAACACATAACCAAGTAATGACAACTGACAACAATTTGCACCTTTACTCTCGGCCTCAGCTGAGAGAGTACCCCAGAGAGACCCCTGCATTTCCTTATCCTTAGATGTGGGAATTGGGACACAGCAGTTAGCAATGTGAGGATTGCTGCAGCTTTTTACCAGTCAATGAAGGGAATTCTTTTGACAGTCTAGTGTTTTCAGAATATATTTCTCTAAGAGTTTTTGAAGTATAAAACCACTCAAACCCCTCGAATTCTTCTATCTCCAGTGCTCTGTAGAGTTTTTGATATTTCCCAGAAGTGCTGTCTGTGAAGATCTGTCTCATCGCAATAGACTTCCCACAGGGGAAATACACAGGTGCTTCCAGCACTGCACAGAGAATAACAAAACATATATTTTGTAACCATATACAGGATCAAATTGTCACCCAATGCTATACCAGAAGACATGTGTTGGAAAGAATGTATTTCTCTAGCCCACAAACAGATTACCATGCACTAACCCAAGCAAATGCTTTTATGTACAAATCACAGAAGTATTTATCTATGCTGAACAATAGGATTATTTTCTTCCATTCACCTCCACATACCCACAAACATCCTCTTATTTTGGAAGAGAACAGTTTGGAAGTGGACTGTTTGAAGGATTAAAAATTGTTTTTCTTCAAATGTCTGCCTTTGAGCACTCCAGAAAAAGGGTTGTGTGAAAGAAAAGTCAGAAGCACTCCTGGCAGGGAGGATGTAGCTGTTCCTGACACTTTTTCCTATCAAGTTCATACTAAAACCTTTCCTTTAACTTGGGATTAGTTTTAACAGCCTGCTCACCGGGGCACAGCCACTGGCTGCCAGCCAGGGAGCACGGTGGCCACCTGCCAGCTCCTGGGCACTGTCAGAGAGCAGCTCCATGGGGACAGTGTGCAGGCACACACGCCCTGCACCGATGGCTTTGACATGTCCCTGGTCAAGCAACTTTCTCTGGACCCCAACTGCAATCTCATTTGCACCAGGCAGCTCAGTCCCAAATATTGACATTAGGAAACATTGTCATTGCTCATTTGTGTCAGTGGGAACTGGCTTTGGATTAGAGCAGCAGATTTTGCAGTCTGTTGGAAATGAGCATTTCTCTCCTTCATTTTTCTTGACATAGGAAGAAAAATAAGGGCCCATCATTTTTGTCTCTTTTATTTAGTGACCTGTTGGCCAGAATATCTAAAGCAATAGACTAATATCTATTACAAACAGGTGTGAAGCAAAAACTTGTTTTGATGCACATTAGATTTCTATATTTGCTTTAAATAAACTAGAAATGCCCCTATTTTTCTTTTCTTAAAATGTTTTGCCCATTTATCTGTGAAAATGCAATGTTAGCAGGAAAAAGATCCTCTCAAGTCCTTGCTGCAGTGTCTTTTATTTTTCTTACACAAAAGGGAGTGCACAGTGCCTTTGAGACCCTGAAGAAACCTGACTAACAGGACAGGCCTTGGAAGTTTAAAAAACATGTATAATCTACTTTTACTTAGTCTAACAGAAGAACCATATTTACCATGCTCATGTCATTATGGATTTTAGTTTTTTTTGTTCTGAGTACAAGGTGTATGATAGTCTGGAGATTATCAGTTTGGGATACATTTGAAATTTGACTTTGATCTCCTTAAAGCTATCAATCTCAGCTTTGGAAGGAACAAAGAGATAAGAGAAACTAGAAACCTAATTTGCATCTGATACCTCTGGGAAAAAAAAAAAACAGAGAAAACAGGGAACTAAATAACTAGAAAGCCAAAAGACTTGCTTTGTGCACCGCAGGGTCTTTGTAAAATTTCTTGTTTTATAGCTAGAGAAACACCCAACAGACTGTAGTGAGATAAAACCCAGCAACTCAATTATAGCCATGGGCAGCCTTATTCTTTATATGGCTCATAAAACTAGGATTTGTTTTTAATGATGAACTAGAACCTGTGTCTTCTGCAAGATACAAGCCAGAAATGCCACACAATAGGGGCATTTATTTAGACTTCAGAAAGAAGCCTGATAAAAACTGGATATTAATTATAAAAGGGAATACAGGAATAGCACTCTGTTAAGAGCTCTGCTTGAAAGTGTGTTTTGATGATTTTTCTTTTGAATCAATTTCATCCACTCTCTTATCACATCATGCCACCTCCTCACCAATGATTCAATACCAACATACAAATGCTGCATGCCTTTCTTCCCATTATCTATATGAATGAAGTGCCCTACCAGAATGGGTCAGGAAAGCCATTGCCCTTTCCTTTTGTAATTGTTTCCTGACAAAAACACTTTTCTTCTGTTGTCTGCAAGGAAATGACCAGGTCAACACGCAATTCTTCAACCTTGTAAACTCTAGCATAAAAAAAATAGCAGTGTGTACATTAGGAAAAAAAATGCCAAATGCCTAACACGGCTGAATGCTTTACTACACACAATTCTCCCCTAAGAATAAATGCAAAGTATTTGAAGGAGATTCTAGCAGTGTCATTTAATGCAAAAGGGGGCATAACTTTCCCTGTTATGGCACTCAGAGTCTTCAAATGGCTGAGAGTACAAGACACTGCACACCGTTGAGAGGATGAAGAGCTCTGGGGATTGTGTGTAAGTGGATACAGAGCACCAGCTCCCCAGCAGCTTGCAAACCTGCAGAGAGGGATGGCTGCAGCAGAGATAAACTCTGGGAAGATCCAGCCTTCCCATCCACTCCAGCCACTTCCTTCTGTGCCTGGAGGCCCAGTGTGCCCTGTAGTTCACACTTTGTAAATTCACTGTCGAGCCCTCCAGGCAAACCGTAAGAGCCTTCATGTGACTGTGTATGAAAACACCTGCAGCCCGGAGTGATGGCTGGCTGTGTAATGTGTGATGTAAAATCATCATTCTGATGATTTCAGCCCAGTGATTAGAACAGAATAGGCTCTCATTGACCTCATTTAATTATCTCGTAAGGGAATTGCTCGTGGATCAGTGGGCATGAATTGGGGGACATAGAGAAATCCTGTTTCTTAAAATTCATAGCCTCAAATTCTGATTAGATCCTACAGGAATTTGGATGATATTTGGTCTGTATCAGATGATATAAATAACATGCTAGTTTTAGTGCACATTATTTTGTGTTGTGTTTCAAGCATTCTTTTGTTATCCCTGTCTTGTGACAGAAGATTATCTTTTTCTCCCCCATTCTGTGAAAAATTTAGTGAATAAAATTCTTGTTATTTCAAGCTGTTCTTCAGCCGCAAGATCTAAATACTCACTGATGTATTTGAAAGTTGTGTAAGCTGCTGTCTGAAACAAGGATATCTAGGGTGTAATGCATTGAAATATGAGACCTCTCTCTGGATGTGGAATTATATTTCTTTATTTTTATATACATGTTTTCTAAATTTAAAATTAACTCCATCTGCCAGTCTTTCATTAAACTTTTATATATTGTCTGAAGATTTCCACTTACAGAATTGATCACTGAGAATATTTTTTTTCCCAATAATATAAATCAAGAGCAATTTTGAAAACATCTGAAATACTTTTGCACCTTGGGAGCTCAGCTACTTTTTAACTTGTCACTTCTGATGCCATTCAAAACTGAGAGCAAAATAACATCATACTGACAAAATTTTATTAGACTACTTTGAATAAAAACAAGATTAGCTACAGGAAATTTAGTGACCTGAAAATTCTTTGGGTCAGTTTGTAACCGTGAGGATCATGTTCTTTCATTTCTGATTAGTGCTGATGATAATTTCATCAGTATATTTTACTTGTTGACATAAGATATGACGGTTTAATATTTTGTTAGAAAATATCTCATTTTTGGTGTGAATAAACTTCAACAGATCTGTACTCTAGTTTCACCCTAATAGATTTTTTTTACTGAATTGTTTCTAATGAACTATATAGAACTAATTCAATTAAAAAATGTGATCAGTAAAACAGATCCATGGGTAGGTTCCACTACAATCAATGAAGCATTTCTGTCAACTCTGTATTGTAATTCCAGTGCTGGATTTCAGTGAACCAGAAAGCATGACAATGAAATGTAATGTGGTCACTTTAAAGAAAATAGGTACAGAAATGGAAAAGAGAAGAGGAAAAGGAACAAGAAAATAATTCCTTAAAAAAGACATCATTCATTGGAGTCCTGATTCAAAACCCCTAAAACCAGTGGAAAGCCCTGTAATACCACCAAGACTGGTATGAATATTTGATTTTGTCTCAAAAATACAAAAGTTGAAGCACAGTGAATATCTCTCTTTTTGCTGGTTTACAGACAAAATGTTTATTTCTTTACTTGGCCTAGAAGATTTATCTAAGAGCTACAGTATTAAAGATTATAAGATAATTATTGACAAACAAAAACAGTGAACTACTGATCTCTTTCCTGAGTAGAATAAATAGATGGTTGCTTCCTTTGCAGACCAGAGTACTAGATTCTGATTGGTTTATGCATCTTTCCTGACCTTTTTTATCCTTATGCCTTCTTTTCCAGCACACTTGTCTGCTCAAGCTTCACTCTCTCACCAGAGCTGAACAAGCCTAGCAGGCAGCCTTTAAGTTTCAACAGACATGGAAGGAAGATGATGGACTGCAGCAGAAAATTAGGTAAGCTTTACTCACACCCCCTGAAATAAAACACATTACTGGCCATGAAGACTAAAATGTGCAGACCAGACCTCCCAGAATGAAAACACAAGCATTTCCACTAGGAACTAAATAGTGTTTTCCAGGGAAACTCTTTCTCCCTCAGTTCTTGTGTCAAGGATGATAAAATATATCACACAGATTTATTGAGAGTAGCTCTGCGCTTGTGTGTAAGGAAAGGAAAAGGACACAAAAAGTCATGTCTCTCTGCACTTGCCTTGCAGCAGCATTGCCATACTGAGCAGTTATTAAGACTATGAAGACTGCTGGAAATCATGCCTGGATCAAATACTGCTGATTTATTCCCAAAACCAGATCCTGCCTCTGAAATAATTTGCAGGCTGGCAAACTTGATAAAAAGGAGAGGGGTTACTGAATTTAAGGTTTTATCAGGAAAATTAAGTAAAGATGCCACTAGGGTAAAGTCTACACAAGGAAACTTCTATTGTTTAGAGGCTTATTCAGTATTCTGTATGTAAAAGAAACATTGATTTCAGGAGGCATCTGCCAAAGTCAACAAATCTCTGTAATGCCAACAGATTTCTTCTTCCAAAATAAAAGCCTTTATTATATAAAGATCTTTCCTAAATAGACATAATTTCTCTGTAGAGGAGGAATTTTATTTCTGATACACAAGCTGCCCTATTCTGGTTTGTGTATCATGCGCTACCTCACAGGGCTACCACAGGAAAGCAGATACTGCAGCACAGAACCCTCAAGTCGAGCAAATACCTCTGACTTTTAAATGTAATCCAGTAGATACTACAAAACATTTATACTTGAACATATAAAATTGTTTTTGTAAAAGAAAATAAATAAATAAAACCAAATAATTACCCAACAAATTTAAAGGAATGTTAGTTGATTCTGAAGAGATACAAAGGTCTTTCCTTTGTATCCTTCCCAAATAAATATTATTACATTAAATAATGTATTACCTTCCCAAATAAATATTATTTTTTGATATACTAAATGCCTGTGAAGTTAAAAAATGAACATTCAGGAAAGGCAAGGAAGGGGTCAGGCACAGACTGCCTGGGTAAACAAAAATATGCAGTGTTGGAAGAGAGGCTGGAATTTGATAATCAGTTGATGGAAGGAGCAGAATTTCATTAGCTGATTGGATTTACTCAGACAAGTACACACAGGGGTGCATTGGTAACAATCCAGCTGTGTAAGCTGAATACTGTGACAGCTGGTCACAAGGGTTCTTGGGTGAAGGAAGAGATGAGATGCTTGACTCTATGATCAGAAGGCTTGATTTATTATTTTATGATATATACATCTATTATAACTATACTAAAAGAAAAAAGAAAGGAAGGTTTCTAGAAGCTGCTACTTATCCCAAATAAATATTATTTTTGAAATGTCTGTGAAGTTAAAAAATGAACATTCAGGAAAGGCAAGGAAGGCGTCAGACACAGACTGCCTGGGTAAACAAAAATATGAAGTGTTGGAAGAGAGGCTGGTGTAACTGTACAAGGAATTTGATAATCAGTTGATGGAAGGAGCAGAATTTCATTAGCTGATTGGATTTACTCAGACAAGTACACACAGGGGTGCACTGGTAACAATCCAGCTGTGTAAGCTGAATACCAGAACAATCAGATGGTACCAGTTGCTCAGGTGGGTTTAGAGGACAGCTGGGAAAGTGAAGAGAAAGCACACAACTAAAATAAACTAAAAGAAGGGAGCAGTAGGGGCTCTGCTCTTTTTGTCTGTACTCAGGTGTGACACTATTATCTATAAAAGTACAGAACTCTTTTTGGTTCAGTGAGGTACATCCATTGGACACAGGGTGTGACTCACTTAACACGCAGTCTGTCAAATGCCCCTGGAGACCTTTCACAGCTGGCTGCAGTCAGAGAAGGACAAATCTGCCAGGAATGAACTTTGGCCAAAAGAAACGTCCTGGAAAATTTTCATCCAACATGTTGAAGCATGAAAGGGAGTGTGGGTCAGTCTGGCACTCAGGATGCAAACACATCCAAGAGTGGAAGACAAACTCTCAGCTGGGGAGCTCTCACTTTTGTGAGGGGCTTGCAACACAATTTATGCTTCAGATTTTATGTGCAGTGTGTAGGAGGGTTATTCAGTTTGGGAAGAGCCTATGAATTTCAGATTTTCTGTCAGCTCATCATAAAGCTATTATTCCTGAATTATTTTTCTAGAAATTTCACATACAAAAGATACTTTGTAAATGTAAGTAGCATAATTGCTGCCTGTAGTGTAGTCAAAATTCCAAATCCTGGCAGTACAAAATGTGTAAGTGTATGAGAGCTAAATTTGAATAAAGATCAATGAATTCAGAATTTAAGTTAGGAGATGAGGGGTTTTCAAAGTACTCAGAAAAGCATGAAGGAATTCCTTCAAATTTGGCAGGCAACACACAGTGAAAGACAGAAAAAGGGCAAAATAGAAAATTCCCTAGCAGGATTATAAAGAATAAAAAATACATCAGGAAGAAATTATGTCAAGCATAATAAACATGCACACATATTGTGTGTTAGTTTGTGTGTCCATGTATACCTTTTCATGCTACATAATATTTATTGAAGTGGTGAACTAATATTTAAGAGTTTGTCAGTAGGCTATTTCAGCTGATAAAGCAGTGAATCTTTTCAATTTCCCAGTGCTCTGTCACACAGCACTTGCACAATAAAGATTTAGGTGAATTTGGAAGGCTGAGCATATCCCTCTGAAGGCTCTAAACTCTGAGCCCTTTCTTTACTGTGGTATGATGCTAAAATGTCTTGTTGCTCAGTGTTTTGCTTGATATGTAATCAAGCTGTGGCCATTTGTAGGCAAGCAGCAGGCCATTCATCTGGATGCTTTCAGGGTGGGCTCAAGTGCTCTTTAGCTGGAAGTGCTGAATTATTTTGAAAAATGAAACCTAAACTCCTGAAAATTAGAACAATGAATCACAGTGATAAATACTAATAATTTCCTTTGTACTACCCCATTAATGGAGCTTACTTTTGAATGTGCAAGTTACCCACCCTGATACACCACCATTTTCACCTAAAATCTTTTCTAATGAACAAACAAACTATATTTAATTACATTAATTCAGAAGGCATATTGAATAGACAGAATCTGTCCCTTCTGCTCTCTTGGTAAAATGGCATCTATGAAACCCTTATTAATGTCAACCTCATTTTATGGCTCTGAAGACAGATATGTGACGATTTTGAAAAATTTATTTGAAAAAGATCAATAGAAGAAGTAAGGGACAAAAGCAATATAATAAAAATTGTCCTGTGATATATTATGCTTTTGAAAGCATCTCTCACATCCCCAGATAACTGTGCTAAATGAATATTCTTGTTGCCATTTTACTGCTCTGCTTCCTCAAGGCTAGACTCTTCAATATTTTTAGTGCACCATTTTAAGCCAACTGCAGCTGTCTCTCTAGCAACCTAATAATAAGCATGACAAAATAGGGCAGAAAACTTCTTCCACAAACCAACCCAACATCATCTTTCAAAATTCAAGTCAACAGTTTAAACTGCAAAATCAAACTGAAATTTACTTCGAGAAATGACATGACACATGCTACTACTGCAGTTTTTCTTTGCATCATATTAATGTGCTTATTGTACTTGTTGTTTGTTTTAACAAATGGGGGAAGAGTAATTAATATTTACAAACATAACAGTTTCTTTAGAAATCAGTAATGTTTAAAGAATCCTAAGTTAAGGATAAAGAAGCGCGTTCCAGAAGCACAACAGTGTGGCATTCACATTTTCTGAATAATCCCTTCACCCTGGATTTCTCTCCTGGGAAGCTGAGAAGCCTCAGAGAAAAAGGAAAACAATTTTTATCTCATTTGCTTTTCCTGTGTTGTGCTCATGTGGAATGTTTTTGGAGATTGTTTACCCACAGGTGATTGTTCCATTGGATTCTGCTGTGAGTTGCTTTCACTCATTGGCCAATCAGGGCCAAGCTGTGTCAGGACTCTGGAAAGAGTCACGAGTTTTCATTATCAGCTTTTTAGCCTTCTGTAAGTATCCCTTCTGTATTCTTTAGTATAGTTTAGTTTAGTATTCTTTAATATAATATAGTATCATAAAATAATAAATTAGCCTTCTGAGAACATGGAGTCAGATTCATCATTGCTGCCTTCATCTGAGGCCAACCCAAACACAATACCCTGGTTGTAGCTACAGCAAGAAAGCCAGTGAGTGCTGATTGACATTCTCAAATATGGATGTTGAAAAAATCAATTTTAGATATTTAGGTATCTAAATTACTACATGGTTTATTCTCTCAGAGTGCTGAAAATCTAACTTCCCCCAATGGATTTAACTATGATAAATGGGTTCTCAGCATTTTTTAAAATTTAAAAAAAGAAAAAAATCAAAACAAGTAAGGTTAGTTCTTTATGTCACTCCTGTGTGCAAATCTTCAGTTAACTCCTTTAGCCTCACAAAAATACTACAGAGCTTTAACATGGAATGAAGTGATCAAATTACTTTACCCCTCAAGATGTGCAAATTCAGCATCATATATACTCTCAACTCACAGAATTAATTTTTATTTGAAAGCAGAAATAGAAACAAGTGCATCATCATTTCATAGGGCATCTGTTTTTCCCTGGAGATATTCCACAACAATAGTGATCACAATAGGGCCATCCATGTCTTATGAGACCTGACAAGATCACAACCTGGGCTCCTTTGGCTGCACCTACACCCTCTTACATCAGCAAAACAGTGCACAGTTTGAGGATCCTGCTGCTAAGACAAAAGATGGATCAAACAGAATTTATATACCATACATTGTACAGGCTTCCACAACTAACTTACCAAAGGATACTCACAGTAGAACAAAAAAAGAGAATTCAAATACAGGATTTCACAAGGGACCTGATGATGAGACAAGAAAGAAGTATTTTCCCCAAGAAACTTAGAAGATAATTTTGGGGATAAAGAGGCAGTAAGTTGAAGTACCTAAAACCACCGAACACCACCGAAAGCACTGCAGAAATGTGCTGGAGGTTCGGAGCAGGAGCCCCCAGGGCATGAAGTCATGTTCACTTCCAGGCTCCTTTCTCTGTGTTACTGACTCAGACAGTGCTACCCAAAGTCTCTCTGCTAGGATAGCACAGGTGAGAAACTGGGGCTACATTATCACAAATCACAAAGGAAGCATTAAACTTCAGGGTTAGAATGTTTCTTCTGAAAATGTGACCTAAGTCAAACAAGAGAAAATATGAGAGATGAGACTCAAGTAAGGGTGAACTTGGAAAGAACAATTTTCATGTTCACGAGGAACAACCTCCACAAAACACATGTGGCTACGCACACCACATGGTAATGTACTGCTTAAAAATTAATTCCAGCACGTGTTTCAGCAAAGAAAAGCAGCATTACATAGAGCATTCCCGTTCAGAAAAGGGAGTTATGATTGTTAGCTAAACTGAGCACAGGTCTTCCTGTAGAACATGCTCAAAGAAGGCACAATCTAGGGGTGAGGACATCTGGCACAACCTGAATTCCACCCTCTCTCTCATTAACTGACTGTATGATGGAGATACTTTCATGAAGAAATGGTCACAAAGGTGTCACGTCACTGAAAAGCTCATCTAATACCATATTCATATTAATGAAATGGTTCACCAACAGACAAGAATGAAAAAGAGATTGGATTTGGAATATTGGATTTGAACCATTTGAAACAAAAGATTGGAATCCAAGAGAAACCAGACATTTTTTACTGTTGGGTGACAGGTAAATATTTTGACTTCCTGGAGCACCACTGACATTTCAGGGCTGGCTTGCAAGTGCAAGCACTATAAAATAATCAAGAGACAATTTGAAATGGGTTGCTGATAACCACAAAAAAGGAATGGCTGGAACAAATCTCATAAAAGCCCATTAGGAAAATGAGAGATATAAACTTACTGCCACAGGTTAAGCACCAAAAAGACAATCACTGTAAAGTTACTTGGAGGAAGGTGACAGGAGGTACATGCCCAGACATTACCCTTCACAGAATGTCAAGAAATGAAAAGATCAAACTAATTAAACCCACAATCACAGAACATGCAGTGTTGGAAGGGATCCACAAGAATCATCCAAGTCCAACTCCTGGCCCTGCACAGCACCATTCCCAAGAGTAACACCAGGTGCTTGAGAGCATTGTCCTAATGCCTCCTGAACTCTGCCAGGCTTGGTGCTCTGACCACTTCTCTGGGCAGCCAACCAGAGAAGTTGGGCAGTTCCAGTGCCCAGCACCCTTTGGGTGAAGAGCCTTTTTTGAACATCCAACCTGAACCTCCCCTGACACAACTTCAGGCCATCCCCAGGTCCTGTCACTTGTCACCAGAGGGAAAAACAAAGGCATACATTACACATCAAATAACATTCCTG
>VZSU01000465.1:66963-100082 GCA_013398715.1 Nesospiza acunhae | reverse complement strand
AGCAGGAACGTTCCTGGATGGAAGGGGGAATTGAGGGAATGGATCACTGTGACAGCAATGGTACAAAGGGCTGTGACCCATCCCTGGCTCCAGAAATCCCTGCCAGCACTCGATTCCCAGCTCCCCACAATTCCCAAAATCCCAGGAGGATGTGGGGATGCTCCTGGGTGCAGGGAGAGGTTTCCTTCAGGAGCTGCAGGGGCTTTTCCAGCCGGGCTCGGGAAGGGTTTGGGAGCATTTGGGGCACCGGGGTGTGCCTGAGCTGTGGGGTGGGAAACTTGGGAAAAGGGAAGGGAATGGGGATTGGAGGAGACCTGGCCTGGAATGGGCAGGGAATGACCTCAGAATGGGCAGAGAATCCCACCCTGGGACCAACTGACCCTTCCCTGGCTATTCCCTGAATGGAAGCCTGGAAAAGGCCTCGGATTTGGGATTTCAGGGCATTCTGGCCCTGTTTTCCCCTTCCAGGGCCATGTCCATCCCCTCTGGCTGTGGCTCCAGGGCCACAAGGGAAAGCTCGAGAGAGGGAAAGGGGTTGGATCTTTCCAAGATTTCATTGGGAAGCTCTGTTCTGCCTGGCTGCCGCACGCGCTGCTCACATCCAGCTGGGATGGATTCTTTTCCCTTTAGTGGGAATGTTCTGGAAGAGGCTGGAGTGTCACAGACCTCAGGGTGGCCCCAAGCCCTCATTCCCTGGGAATGGTCCCAATCCCTTTTCCCTGCCCCTCATTCCCTGAGAATGGCCCCAATACCCTCTCCCACCCCTCACTCCCAATGAGCAGTGAGGATCTTACCTCTGGTGCTCTCATTCCCTGTGTTTTATCCCCAATTCTTTTACCACAAATCCCAGGATTTCCCAGAATTTTGGTGCCGTGTCCAACCTGGCCTTGGACACTCCCGGGGATCCAGGGGCAGCCAGAGCTCCTCTGGGAATTCCATCCCAGCCCCTCAGGGAGGAAGTTCTTCCTAAAAAATCCTGGCTAGAGCGTGGATTCCCCAGGATTCCTTAAATCCTCCTGCATTCCCGTGGTTGCTTCCATGAATAATTAATTTCTAATTAAGCCCATCCTTGTGGAAGCAATTCCTTCTCTCCCCTTTTCCCTTCCCTCCCTCTGGAATTCCCGATGCCCAGGAGGTTCCTCGGCCCTGGAAACACCAAATCCAATTGAATTCCTTATTTCCCACCCCAAAATTCCCACTCAGCCCGGGCTGGTTCCTAATGGCTGCTGCCGGCAGCTCCTGTTCAGAGCTCAGTAATTACCAGGGTAATTAACGCTAATTACTGCTGGGAACAAGCTGGAATTCTCCACCCTCCAGGAACCCCAACTCTGTCGGAATCTGCCCCAAAAGTGAAACTGACTGAAAAAGGTGAATTCACTTCCATCCCGATGTCCTGAACCAAATCATTCCTCCCTGAGCTCTGAGTTTTTGGGAAGCATCCCAGAGCCCCCGGGTGCCATGGAAACTGCGGGATCCACCCCGGGAGCCGGGAGCTGCCTTTAGTTCCCGGGGTTTTTTATTTTCTGGGATATTTTGGACTCGGCATTAAGCAAACGTTTATGCAAAACGCTGGAATGCATCCATGGAAATGAGGCTGAACCAGAGAGGGAATTGAGCGGGATGGGCTCGCTCAGAGCTGCAGATCCCGCTTGGAAAGCACCAAAAACGACAAAATTTGGGGTTTTTTGCGGTCAGCCCCGATTTTGGGGGATTTCCCATGGACTAAGATTTAGGGATAACCCAAAGCCCCAGGAACGTGGAATTCCCTTTCCTTGTGTGGCTGAGGGGGATTTTTGTACCTCGTTTTATGGGGTGGGGGGTGAAATTCCCCATTAGGGACAGCCGTGTTAAAGAATGGGATGATCCTGATGGATCTGTTGGGATCTGAATCCCACCAGGAAGGGATAATCCCAGTGAAGGAAATGGCTCCGTTGGGATCTGAATCCCACCAGGAAGGGGGAATCCAGCCCGGCATTCACGGGAAGCTCAGCCAGGAACACGTGGATGTTTATCTCTCCTTTTTCCCCGATAAAATCACTGATGGAAAACCAACAGCCGGAGTTTACAGGGCCCGTGGGGTTGAGCAGAGCCCGGGAACGCTGCTTTAATTAAAATCCAGAATTCCAGTCGGCTGGAACTGCCAGCAGGGGCGGGATGCTCCTGCAATTCCCACCTGGAATGTCCTGCTGGGAAAAGCACAGATTGCGTGTTCCTGTTGGAGCAGTGGGATTTGGGGAGCCCAGCCCGGGAAGGGGAGCCGGGTTCCATCAGGGACACCGGAAACGCCGGGAATCGCCCGGATTCGGAGCGGCCCCAAGCCCTGCCCGTGCTCCAGGAGGGATCGGAGCCTTTTCCCTGAATTTGAGGAGGAATTTTGGGAATTGTCCCTTTTCCTGTTTCAGTGACATTTCAGGGCAACCCCCTCCCACTGAGGGTGCCCCAAACCCATCATCCATATTTTTTATGGAATTTTAGCTTTTCCACCTCTTCCCTCTCCCACCCCTCGTCTCCTTGTTAAGGGATAAGGAACCATTCTCCACATCAAAGGAATATTTATCCATGAAAATCCACGCTGGGACAATCCCGAGACACTTTGGGAAGGACGATTGGGTTCCCTCTCTCTTGGGATGCTCCCATGGGAAGAACGTCCCAGAAAGTTCCTTCCAGCTGCCTCCATCCTGAATTCCCCAGGGATGTCAGAGTCACAGGGATGGGATTTGGGATGGATATTCCACAGGGGTGGGATTTGGGGTGGATATTCCAGTGGGAAAGGGGTTTGGGGTGGATATTCCACAGGGACAGGATTTGGGGTGGATATTCCAGTGGGAAAGGGGTTTGGGGTGGATATTCCACAGGAATGGGATTTGGGGTGGATATTCCACAGGGATGGGATTTGGGGTGGATATTCCAAGGAAAATGGGGATTCCCATGCTAAACTTTGCATTATAATGGTTGTGTCCGTCTTTAGCTGGACACAGGATTTTGGGGCAGGGTTTAGGAGAGGAATAGATCCCAAAATCCTAGAATCCCAGAATGAGGAAGGCTGGAAGGGCCCTTGGTGGGTCCTGAAGGCTGAAAATCGTAATTTTTTCAGATTATGGCGATTTGAATGGGAAATAAACCCCGGGAGTTCCCAGGCTGGGCTCTGTGACCTCACACCAGGGCTCCAACAAGGACACGGAAATCCCAAAAAACCCAAATCCCGTCATTCCCTGTGGGAATGCTCCATAAACAGCAGATCCTGCGCTTCCCTCCTGGAACGCTCGGCCAAGAGGAGCCCTCGAGGGACAGAAAATAAAAACAACAATAAAGACAAGGATGGGCGGGGCAGGCCTTGTATCCACGGCAATCCCAGAAAAACGCTCGGAACAATGGGAATGGCTCCCGGATGGATCCTTGGCTGCGGCTTCCAAAGGAGCTGCAGTTCTTCTGCCAAACAGACCCAAAGCAGGGCCAGGCCTGTTTGAATCCCAAAATCTGTGCTGTGGCCCATGACTCCCCATGCAGCTGGAAAAAGCCTTTTTGGGATTTTGGGATTCAAGATCCCCCTGGATATCCCGCAGGGAGAATGCAATTAAGGATGGGAGGAGGGAGGTGCAGGATGGGGTCGTTTTCCATGGGGTGGGATGCACCGAGAGGTCCCTCCTGCCTCGCAGAGGGCACAGAAGCACCGGCCAGCGTTGGAATTCCAAGGAAAACCTGGCTCTGTCCCGTTCCTGCATCCCCTCCATCTCCAGCCAGGCAGTGAAAACATTCCTGGTGTCCAGCCCCACAATGGAACTCATCCCAAGGAAAAGAGATAGGGAAACAGCGCGGGAAACGCCGGCACAGCACAAGCAGGGCGGTGACACCAGGGTGGCACTGAGGGGACATCCCTAGGTCAGGGTGTTGGAGTAGAAGCTGAAGCTCTCGGAGACCGTCTTGGAGTCGCTGCGGGAGGAGCCGTTGGAGGTCATGTCCAGGGAGAGCCGCTCGGCCTGGCCAGGCTCGTCCAGCTCCTCGTCGGCCACGCCGAGCGCCGAGGCCACGGTGGTGGTGTCCATGCGGCTGAGCTTGGACACGGAGCTGTGCGTGTGCAGGAAGCGCGCCGAGCGCAGCTCCAGCCCCTCGTACTTGCCGGCGCTGACCCACGGGCACCAGCGGAAGGCGTGCTTGAATCCCACCCGGAACCTGGCCATGGGGACGGGACGGGCGGGGAATGGGCCAGAGGGGTGGGATGGACACGGGCATGGATGGGGAATGACATGGAGATGGCCAAAGGAACGGGATGGAGATGGGCATGGATGGGGAAAGACATGGAGATGGCCAAAGGAACGGGATGGAGATGGCCAAAGGAATGGGATGGACATGGACAAAGGAATGGGATGGAGATGGACAAAGGAACAGGATGGAGATGGCCAAAGGAATGAGAAAAGACATGGAGATGGATAAAGGAAGGGGGAGATAAAGCTGAGCTTTTCTAAACATGACAAAATTGTGATCTTTCACTGAGGAGAGGAAAAACCCGCCAAGAAATGAAAAATCCACAGAGAAATGGAAAACCCACTGAGAAATGGAACCCCCCCCCCCCCCCTTAAACCCCAATTAGGAGTTGGGATCATTTCAGTTGCTGTTTGCCCTCAAAATCCACAGGGATTAGGAAAGACTCCAGGTGAGAACCCTCACCGACAGAATCATCCCAAAACAGCCCCATCCCTTCTCTCCTGCCCCGCTCCGCGTTCCCGAGCTCCGCGGCGCTCGCACCTGTCGTTGAGGCAGCAGTAGATGATGGGGTTGTACATGGTGGAGCTCATGGCCAGCCACATGACGGCCAGGTAGACCTGCTGGATGAAGCTCTGCAGGTACCACTCGGGCCGCAGGTACTGCAGCGTGAAGTAGACGTGGTAGGGCAGCCAGCAGAGCGCGAAGGTGCACACCACCATGATCATCATCTTCACCACCTGCCACGGGAGAGAGCCATCCTGCAGCCATTCCAGCCTTGGGAACGGCCTTTGTTTGGGGCCGGCCAGGAATTCTGGATCCAGCCCCTCCCAGGGTTCCTCACCTTCCTCTTGGCCGACACCTGCTCGTGGTAGCGGTCGGAGGAGTCCCCGGGGATGGCGCTGGCCCAGAGCGTGCGGCCGACGGCGGCGTAGGCGCAGCCAATCACCAGCAGCGGCAGCAGGTACAGCAGGACCGTCATGGAAAAGTGGTACCTGGGAAAAAAATGGGATAATCCCTGAGGATCCAGCAGGATGGACACGGAGAAATGGTGGGACCTGGAAAACAGGATAATCCCTGAGGATCCAGCATTGGGAATGCCATGGAAGTGTTGGGAATGCCATGGAAGCACTGGAAACAATGTGGGAGCACTGAGAATGCCATGGGAGCACTGGGAATGCTGTGGGAATTCTGGGAATGCCATGGGAGCACTGAGAATGCCATGGGAGCACTGGGAATGCCGTGGATCGGTAAGGACTTCTGCTAGAGAGGAATTGGTTTAAATGGAAATCCAATAATTCTGGATTTAAGCACAGGAGGGGACGGAGGCTCTGACCCTGTGGAAAATCCTGGAAAATCCTCTCTTCCCTAAAACCTGAGTCCACAAACGTGGCTGGTGCCAGCTTGGAAAACTTCCCAAATCCTGCCTGGTTAACGGGAATTTTATCCCCAAGGCTTTGTTTGGAGCCTCTGGGTGGATTTTTGAGCCAGCTCCTCTGTCTTCCCAAGGGTTTGGGCTCCAATCCAGGCCCTTCTCCCGCTCCTCTTCCCAGGAGCTCAGGTTGAATCGCAGCTCCAGAGGGTGAGGAGCGGCTCTGGGAATTCTCCTGCAGGGATCGGGGCTGGCCCCGGCCCCGCTGCTGCTCGGTACCGCAATCTGATTTTCCCGGCCCTAATTCCATTTGGGATGGCCTTGGCGGGGCTGGATTTCGTTCGCCTCATTCCAGAGGCGTCTCGGCGGCTCCGGAGGAGGATTTTGTTGCGGTTCCCATGGAATTCCGGATCCTCAGAGCGCTGCAGGAATGTCTGGAGGAGCTGCAGGATAACGTCAGCAGCGCAGAGCCCCGTTCCCAGAGGGGTCTGGGCTCCGAGAGCTGTTCCAGACAGCTCCAGGAATCCTTTTGGGATCCAGGCATGGAAAAGCACTGGGAATTGCTCTGCCTGCAGCATTCCCGGGATCGCAGCACTCCGGGAGATTTAGGGTTTGCAGCTGGAAGGGTTTTAGGATCTGGTGCGGGATGGAGGATCCCATGATGCCGGAGGATGGAGCTGCCACCTCCTTTTCCCTGGGAATCCCAGGAATGTTGGTGTGGAAGGGATGTCCCTGAATTCCCAGGGGATCCAGGGAGGCTTCTCCCTTCCCTCAAAACCCCAAACGGAATTCCTGATCCCTTTGGGAAGCAGGGATTGATGTCCAGATCAAATCCTGCAGAATTCTCAGCTCTGGCTGAAGCCAGGGATGTTTTCCAGGGAAAAACCAGCTCTGGTACCCTCTGCACACCAGGGTTGTGCTCCCCAGAGGTTTTCCAAAGGAATTTCCTCCGGAAGTGTTGGAATTCTCCCGTTTTCCCTGGGTTTTCCTCCTGTTTTCCATGGGAACTGGAAAAAGGATGGAATTTTTTCCTCCCGGTGCCACAAATGGAGCAGCTGCCACCGGAGCGTTCCTGGAATAACCACTCTGAGGCCATGGAGCAGGGAAGGGCTGGAATGGCACCTCTGGAATGACCCAAACACCTGTCCCGAGTTATTTAGGGCAGGAAAATCCCATCCTGGGATCTGCCTGTGGGATTCTCAAGGACTGGAGACGCCACTGAGTTCCTCCCAGTCCCCAAATTCTTCGGGATTTGCCATCCCAAAGCTGCCAGGGGTCTCCTTTCCCACTTTTCCCACTTTTCCCAGTTTCTCGGAGTGCAGGGTGTGGATCCATTGTGGATTTAACAGCGCTGTTTTCCTTTGGGATCAGCCTTTGGAAAATGCACCACAATAATCCATCCCAATCAGCAGCTGCCTCATTCCAGGCTGGGAATCTGGGAATATTCTGGGATGGAAGGGGCCCCCGAGGATGAACAGCGCAGTCTGGGAATGAGGTGGCAGAGAACACGGAGAGGGTTTGGCACTGGCCACTCCCGGATCTGACACCTGGCCCGGAATTCCAGAGTGGAATTCCACAGCCCCAATTCCTCCCTCCTCAGGGCTGGAGATCAAACTCCTTTTTTATTCCTTATTTTATTCCCTCTTTTATTCCTTATTTTATTCCCTTCTTTATTGCCTTTTTTCATTCGCTTTTTAAAATCCCTTTTTCATTCCCTTTTTTATTCCTCCCCCACTTTTTTTTTTCCCTCAACACCTGACATTTAACTCCCCTTGGCAAACCATTCCCAGACCCTTTGGAAATTCAGGAGTTCCCTTCCCTTCCTTTCCCCCCTTTTTCCCCCCTTCTTTTCCTCTTCTTTTCCTCTTTCCCCCCCTCTTTTTTTCCTCTTTTTTTGCTCCTTTCCTTTTACTTTTCCCTTTCCCCCTCCATTCTCCCTGTTTTTCCCTGTTCCCACCCCATTTTCCCCATTCCCATCCCATTTTCCCCCCTTCCACCTCGTTTTTCCCCATTCCCACCCCGTTTTCCCCATTCCCACCCCATTTTCCCCCCTTCCACCTCATTTTTCCCCATTCCCACCCCATTTTCCCCCTTTCCCACCCCGTTTTTCCCATTCCCACTCACGTTTTCCCGGACATGGCTCCCCCAGGCTCCGGCCACTCCACGAGGCAGACGAGGCGTCCCGGGAGCTCGGCGGTGACGGAGAAATATCCCTGGGGAAAGGCGAGCAGCAGCGCCAGCAGCCAGATCAGCCCGATCAGAGCCTTGGTGGCCGCGGCCGAGAGGCGCGGCCGGAGCGGGTGGATGATGGCCATGTACCTGTGAGGGGAAAACGGGGAAATCCCGGGGGGAAATCCCGGGGTTCTGGGTCTGGGAACAGCGGGAATTGGGCCTGGAAAATCCTGGGGTTCTGGGTCTGGGAACAGCGGGGATATGGCCAGAAAATCCCGGGGTTCTGGGTCTGGGAATAGCGAGAATTTGGGCTGGAAAATCCTGGGGTTCTGGGTCTGGGAGAAGGGGGAATTAGGGATGGAAAATCCTGGGGTTCTGGGTCTGGGAGAAGGGGGAATTTGGGCTGGAAAATCCTGGGGTTCTGGGTCTGGGAACAGCGGGAATTGGGGCTGGAAAATCCTGGGGTTCTGGGTCTGGGAAAAGGGGGAATTAGGGATGGAAAATCCTGGGGTTCTGGGTCTGGGAGAAGGGGGAATTTGGGCTGGAAAATCCTGGGGTTCTGGGTCTGGGAGAAGGGGGAATTTGGGCTGGAAAATCCTGGGGTTCTGGGTCTGGGAGAAGGGGGAATTTGGGCTGGAAAATCCTGGGGTTCTGGGTCTGGGAGAAGAGGAATCAGGGATGGAAAATCCCAGGGTTCCGGGTCTGGGAATAGTGGGAATCAGGGATGGAAAAACCCAGACTTCCCTTTGGGAAAAGGGGGAATCAGAGCTAGAAAATCCCAATGTTCCAGCTTTGTGAACAGTGGGAATTAGAGCCAGAAAATCCTGGGGTTCCTTTTGGGAAAAGTGGGAATTAGAGCCAGAAAATCCTGGTGTTCTCCAGCTTTGGGAATGGCGGGAATGGGAGCTGAGAAATCCCAGTGTTCCCTCTGGGAAAAGAAAGGATGGGGTGGGAATTGGGGAGCCGAGGGAGCTGCCAGGCCCTGAATTCTTTGGGATTTTCCTGAGGCACTTCCCGCAGTGCCAGCCCCGATCCTGAATTTCCTGCCATTGTCCCGAGTGTTCGGAACAACTTCCGGCTGTTTTTCTTTCGTGCCCAGGGCTGGAGCCGCTCCAGGGGAAGGAGGGGATGGAGAAACTTCCAGCAAAAATCCCTCATGGATCCATGATGGATCCCACAAGAAATCCCACTGGGGAGCCCTGGGTTCCCCTGGATCCTGGGAAGTGCCCAGGGCTGGGCTGGAGGGGTTTGGGGCAGCCTGGGATCGGGAAGGTGGCACTGGGTGGGATTTGAGGTCCTTCCCAATCCCACCCATTCCAGGACTTTGGGAACATGAGGCTTGTTCCACGCCGCTTCCCTGATTTTTGGTGGGAATTGGGAATTCCAGCCCCATCCTGGCTGTGACTGGAACCCCAACCCAGCTCTGCCCATTCCCAGTCCCGATCCTGGCTCTGCCCATTCCCAGTCCTGGCTCTGCTCATTACCAATCCCAGCTCTGCCCATTCCCAGCTCTCCCCATTCCCATTCCCAGTTCCAGCTCTGGGAATCCTCCCTCCCAGGCCCCTGGAACACATTCCTACTTTTCCTGCCTTTCAGCTCCATTGTCAGCTCCCAGCCACAGGAAAAAGAATTTTCCCAACACTTGGAGGGGCTGAGGATGGGATTTGGGGTTTGTTCCCTTCCCCATTCCTGGCTGGAATTTGGGATGCAGTTGGAGCTGCAGCTTCTGGATGGGAGTCTGGATTTTTTGGGAAAACAGAGCCTCTCTTCAGGGTTTGCAGGTACAGGAAGATTTTTTGGGAATGCTAATCCTCAAAAAATTCCAGCCCCAACCTCCCAGACCTCCCTGCTTTACTGCAGCTTCCCTGGATTTTTCAGGGCAGATCAAAGGCTGTAAATTAAATTATTAATCCCAAAAACCAATCCCTGGAATTCATCCCAACCCCAAAGGGGCTTTTCCAGCTGATCCCAAGGATCCTCCTGGCACTGCTCCATGGGAGAGGAACTGGAAATATCCCAGTTTTTATTGATGATTGCCTCAATTCCCGTGGATTTTAGGGAGAGGATTTGGTGACAAAACCGAACCTGGGGCTGTTTTTAATGCCCAGGGAGCCTCACCCACCCCCGGCCCTGCTTCCCGCAGGGAATCCCAGAGCCAGCGGCTCCAGAGGCGCTGGAAAAGGGCAGGAAAAGCGTCCTATCCCTGCCAGAATTCCCTTTATTCCCTGGGAACAGGGAGAGCTTGGCTGGTTCCAGGAATGGGGCCTTGGAAAAATCCAAAAGGTTCAGAGGGAGCCACGGGGCAGCTCTGGAGCTGGGATTGGTCCTGGGGCTCCAGGGGGGAATGTCCCTGACCCCAAATTCCTGGGAGAGGGAAGGGACATCCTGGCAGTTCTGGGGATTTGGGGTCCCCCAGTCCCACCGGGATCTGACTGAGCTGGGGATTGTGCATCCAGTGAGATCTGGGACGATGGCTCTAGTGGGATCTGGGATCTGACTGAGCTTGGGATCATGGATCCAGTGAGATCTGGGATAATGGCTCTAGTGGGATCTGGGATCCAGCTGAGGTTGGGATCATGGCCCCAGTGGGATCTGGCAGGAACTGGGCAGGGAAAGCCCAGCCCCGGTCACTGACCTGTCCCTGTCCTGTGGCCAGGAGTGACTCATCACTGACCTGTCCCCAGCTCCTGTGACCCATCACTGACCTGTCCCCAGCTCCAGTGACCCGTCACTGACCTGTCCCCAGCTTTGGCCAGGAGTGACCCATCACTGACCTGTCCCCAGCTCCAGTGACCCGTCACTGACCTGTCCAGCGCGATGGCCGTCATGGAGTAGATGCTGGCGAAGACGGCGGCGATGGGGAAGAAGTTGTGGAAGCGGCAGTAGGCGGCCCCGAAGTACCACTCGTTGTGCACGGCGTAGCTGAAGTTGACCACGGTGTTGAGCGCGGCCATGGAGGCCTCGGCGAAGGCCAGGTTCACCAGGAAGTAGTTGGTGACCGTGCGCATCCGCTTGTGCGCCAGGATGATCCACATGACCACGGCGTTGCCCACCACGGCCACCACCACGATGAGCGCGTAGGCCACGGCCCACAGGGCCACCTGCCAGGGCGGCTGCACGAACGGGTTGGTCCAGGACTCGTTCAGGGAGGCGTTGAGGGGCTCCAGCTCCAGCTCCAGCTGGGCTGCCAGCGGCGGGGACTCATCCATGGCCACGGGAGATCGGCGTGAGGGACCTCTGGATCAGCCAAACTGGGGTGAGGGACCTCCTGCTCAGCCAGTTTGGGGTGCAGGACCTTCTGCTCAGCGAAATTGGGGTGAGGGACCTCCTGCTCAGGAAAATTGGGGTGAAGGACCACCTGGATTAGCCAGTTTGGGGTGCAGGGACCTTCTGGTTTAAGGTGCAGGGCACAGCCAATTTGGGGGGCAGATCCTTTCTGGATCAGCCAGTTTGTGGTATGAGAACCTCCCAGCTCAGCCAGTTTGGGGTGAGGGACCTCCTGCTCAGCTAATTTGGGGTGCAGATCCCTGCTGGTTTAGGGTGCAGTGGGATCAGTGCACAGCCAGGTTTGGGGTGCAGGGCCCTGCTGGCTCAGCCACTTTGGGATGCACGGCTGCTTCAGGGCATGGGCACCTCCCGGTTTGGGGGCAACAGGTTTGGGGTGCAGGACTCGTCTGGGTCAGGGTGCAGCAGGTTTGGGGTGCAGGACCCGTCTGGATCAGGGTGCAGCAGGTTTGGGGTGCAGGACCCGTCTGGGTCAGGGTGCATCAGGTTTGGGGTGCAGGACCCGTCTGGGTCAGGGTGCAGCAGGTTTGGGGCTCTGATCCCTCCGGTGTTTGGGGGCAGCTGGAGCTGGGAGTGTGGCCATGGCACGGCTGGTTCGGGGTGCGGGTCCCGCCTGGTTCGGGATTCAGTCGGTTCGGGAAGCAGCCGGTTCAGGATGCGGCTCCTGTCGGTACCTGCTGCAGCCGGTTCGGGATGCAGATTCCCCCGGTTCGGGATGCAGATTCCCCCGATTCGGGATGCAGATTCCCCCGATTCGGGATGCAGATTCCCCCGGCTCGGGATGCAGATTCCTGCTCGGTTCAGGATGCAGATTCCCCCGGTTCGGGATGCAGATTCCCCCGGTTCGGGATGCAGATTCCCCCGGTTCGGGATGCAGATTCCCCCGGTTCGGGATGCAGATTCCCCCGGTTCGGGATGCAGATTCCCCCGATGCGGGCGAGGCACGAGCGGGGCTTTTATGGGCGGCGCGGGCGGTGCCAGAGCGGGGTGGGCAGAGCCGGCCGGGGACAGCCCTCCCCCGGTCCCCTCTGTCCCCTCCCCTTATCCCCCCGCCGGGCCGGGAGCTGCGCGTGGAGAGGAGCCGCTGGAATTGTTCGCTCCCAGAGCGATCCCGGGGTTTATTCCAGGCGGGAATAAATAAATTCTCGGTGTTCCCAGGGGGATCCAGAGGGGGCCGGGCCGGGGGCGGGCGCTCCTCCCGCTCCATCCCGGGGCTCCCCGGGAATGCTGCTCGATGGGAACATTCCCTAAAAACCTGGGAATGCGGGAATGGGAGCCGGGAATGGGAGCAGGGAATGTGGGAATGGGAGCAGGGAATGCGGGAATGGGAGCAGGGAATGCGGGAATGGGAACTGGGAATGTGGGAATGGGAATGCGGGAATGGCATCCAGGAATGGGAGCAGGGAATGCGGGAATGGGATCCAGGAATGGGATCCAGGAATGGGAGCTGGGATGTGTTCAGGGTGTCCCCAAAGGAGCTCTGGGATTTGCTGGAGTTCGTGAAGAAAGGGAGAGAGCCCAAAATTCCAGGAAGAGCCTGGAATTCCCAGGTGGGAATTACATCCTGAACAAGGATGTGGCTCCTTCCCGAGAAAGGGGACCCTGAACCCTCAAATCCCAGAGGAAAATCCATCCTCATCATCTGGGGAATTTCCCATCCTGCTCTGGCTCCTCCAGCCGAGGGTTGGATCCCAAAATCTGGGATTGAGGAATGCCAGGAGCAGCTCCAGGCTCTGCCTCCTCCCAAAGCCCTGGAACTGGGAATTGATCCCTCTGATCAGGGGCTCCCTTTGTTTGGGATCTCTTCTTATTCGGGGTCTCCCTTTGATCAGGAGCTCCCCTTAACTGGGGTCCCCCTTTTTGGGATCTCCCCTTTTTTGGGGTCCCCCAAATTCCCCCTCAGTCCCGCCGGGCTCAGCCCTTTGGGAAAGAGCTTTCCAGACTTTGGGAAGTGAAGTTTTCACTCTGGATTGTTCAAAGTGAAGGTAGCAAAATAATAAAAGAAAATTGAGGTGGATCCAAAAAAAAAAAAAAAAACCACCCAAATTTGAGCGGGATCTAAAAATCCAAAATTCAAGGCATATTAAAAAAAATTAAATCCGAGGCAACCTTAAAAAAAAAATCAAAATCCAAGGGGCTGAAAAGGATCAAAAACTGAGGGGATCCAAAAAAACAAAAATCCCAGGGGCTCAAAAAAACCCAAACAAACAAACAAACAAAAAAAAAAAAACAAAAAAAAAAAAAAAAAAAAAAAAAAAAAAAAAACAAAAAAACAAAACTCCCAGGGAATGAAAAGCTGAAAATCCGCGAGAACCCAAAGCAATTCCCGGTCCCTGCGCGGCTCCAGGAGGGCTCGGGAGCGCAGGAGATTCCTCGGTTGCTCCCTGCTGGAAAATCCCTTTCCCAGCCGCTCCTTTCCCCGCAGCGCGGAGCCTTTAAAGGGTTAAGGCGGTCGCGCTCGGCCCCTGCGGGCGGAAATCGGCCCCAAGTTCAAATCGCCCGCAGGAGTCGCGGCCGGGAGGGAGCCGGGAAGAGCCGGCGGTTCCCATTCCCCGCACGAATCGCGGCCGGGAAGAGCCGGGCATGGGCAGGACCTGCCGCGAGTCCCATTTTTATTACTACGGCATCAAATTCGCGCTCTCCGCGTACGCCACGCTCTTCTCGGTACGTTCTTTCCCATTTTCCCCGTTTTTCCCAGCGTTTTTCCACGTTTTTCCCAACCGGAATTGCCTTTTCCCAGCCCCTTTCGCTTTTCCGCGTCCCAAATTCCCCTTCCCAGACCCCAAATCCTTCAGGAAAACCCCCGGTGCCTCCAAACCCCCGGGGCCGCTCCGAACTGGGCAATTTAGGGGAATTTTGGGCTCCAAACGCGGCGATTTTGGGGTGAACCCGCGGGTTTTGGGGTTTTCCCCAGCCTCATCCTCCCCCGTGATTCCTTTGTGGCCGCGAGTCCCATTTGGAGCGGAAAAAACCAGGAAAATTCCAAAATTTTCACCCCACAGGTGTCCCCTGCAGACGTCGTGGGGGTTTCAGCCGCGTTTTTGTCGGAAAAAATCCCAAATGAATTGAATTTTAGGCGGTTTTGAAGCCCTGGACTCTGCTCGGGGCGGGATTTCCCCGCACCTGGGAGCCGCAAACAACTGCGGGAGAGGGGAGGGGAAACCCGGGAATTCCGGCCGTTTTGGGGTCTGGTTTTGGGGTTTATTTTGGGTAATTCTGACTTTATTTCCAACTCTTTCCTCCCCAGGGTTAAATAACCCCGGGGTGGGGCTGATTTTTCAGGTGTGAGCGCAGAAATTCCTCTGCAGGTGCCCGGAAATGGTTTTAATTTCGGTTTTTATTGATTTTTTTTTGACCCGTGAATGAGCTCGGCCAAGGCAAAAAATCACCAAGAATTTGGAATTTTTTGGGGATTATTTCTTGGATTTTCCAGGCTCTCTCAGGTGGGAAAGCTCAGAGGGGCCAGAGCTCTGTGACATTCCCAGAAACCCCCAAAATTCCGAATTTCTCCCACATTTCTGGCTCAGGGTGGAGTTTTGGGTGGGATTTGTGCAATATTCCAAACAAACCCACAGCAAATCCCAACATTTGGGTTCCCAAGGAGCCGATCCCACCCAGTTTGGGGTTTTCCAGAGGTTTTTGGGGTGCTGAAGGAATTGTGGGATTTTCCTCCCATTTCCACTCTGGGAATCGTGGATGAGCCCTGGGACAATGCCTGGGTTTTTGGGGGAATTTTGGGAGAGCTCCATGGAGAATCCACCAACGAGAGGCTCGGATTGGTCCAAAAAACGGGAAAACAACCCCAAAAAAACCCCACTTTGGATGGTTTAACCCCTCCCACCTCCATTCCTGGGATGTTCCCAGACAGGAATTCTGCTCCAGGGAATCCAGAGCCTTTCAGCCTGACCTAATTCCGGCCTCATTTGCATAATCGCGGCCCAATTAATTCCCGGACAATTCTTTTCCCACAAAACGGAGAGCGGATGTTTCAACTGACCCTGATGATCCTGAAAACCCTGAAAACCCCAAAAATCCTAAATTCCATGGATTCCATGGTTTGGGGATCCCGGGGAGGGAATTCCATGGATCTGGAATCATCTCCATGGTCTGGGGATCCCAAGGAGAGAATTCCATGGATCTGGAGTCCAAACCAGACCTCGGAGGTCCTGAGGAATTCCATGGATCTGGAATCATCTCCATGGTCTGGGGATCCCGAGGAGGGAATTCCATGGATCCAGAATCATCTCCATGGTTTGGGGATGCTGAGGAGGGAATTCCATGGATCTGGAGTCACCTCCATGGTTGGGGATGCTGAGGAGGGAATTCCATGGATCTGGAGTCACCTCCACCATTTGAGGATCCCAGGGAGGGGATTCCATGGATTCAGAGTCCAAACCAGACCTGGGAGGTCCTGAGGAATTCCATGGATCTGGAGTCACCTCCATGGTTGGGGATGCTGAGGAGGGAATTCCATGGATCTGGAGTCACCTCCATGGTTGGGGATGCTGAGGAGGGAATTCCATGGATCTGGAGTCACCTCCATGGTTTGGGGATCCTGGGGAGGGAATTCCACGGATCTGAAAAACGCTGAAAACCCCTGGAAATTCCCAAACCCCCTGAAAACCCCTGAAACCACCCCCCCCCCCCCCCGCCCCCAAACCCCAAGAACCCCGGAGTAATTCCCGCCTCTCCGTGCAGCTGCTGGGGCTGCTGCTGCTGGCCGTGGGCGCGTACGCCGAGGCGGAGCGGCAGCGGCACCGCACCCTCGAGGGCGTTTTCCTGGCGCCGGCCGTGCTGCTGCTGCTGCTGGGATCCTGCGTCTTCCTGGTGTCCTTGGTGGGCATGGTGGGCAGCCTCCGCGACAACCGCGCCCTGCTCCGCACGGTGAGCGGCGAGCTCGGGCGAGCCGGGGCTGCGTCCGTGGGTCTGGGGTCATCTCCATGGAATTCCATGGATCTGGGGCCATCTCCCTGGGTCTGGGGTCATCTCCATGGAATTTCACAGATTTGGGGTCATCCCTGTGGGTCTGGGGTCATCTCCATGGAATTCCGGGGAGCTGGGATCATCTCCGTGGAATTCTGGGGATCCGGGGTCATCTCTGTGGGTCTGGGGTCATCTCCATGGAATTTCACAGATCTGGGGCCATCTCCGTGGGTCTGGGGTCATCTTGATGGAATTCCAGGGAGCCAGGGTCATCTCTGTGGCTCTGGGGTCATCTCCATGGAATTTCATGGATCCAGGGTCATCTCCATTGTTTGGGAATTCCATGGATTGCGGGGTCATCTCTGTGGGTCTGGGGTCATCTCGATGGAATTCCAGGGAGCTGGGGCCGCGTCTGTGGAATTCCATGGATCCGGGGTCATCTCCATAGTTTGGGAATTCCATGGATTCGGGGTCACATCCATGGAATTCCATGGATCCGGGGTCATTTCCACGGGTCTGGGCTCATCTCCATGGAATTCCAGGGATCTGGGGTCATCTCCATGGATTCGGGGTCATCTCCATAGAATTCCATGGGTTTGGCATCATCTCCATGGAATTCCATGGATCCGGGGTCATCTCCATGGATCCCAGGGGCGTCTCCATGGAATTCCATGGATCTGGGGTCATCTCCATGGAATTCCATGGATTCGGGGTCATCTCCATGGATCTGGGGTCATCTCCATGGAATTCCATGGATCCGGGGTCACCTCCATGGATCCGGGGTCATCTCCTTGGTTTGGGAATTGCATGGATCCAGGGTAAATTCCATGGTTTGGGAATTCTGTGGATTTGGAGTCGCCTCCATGGTTTGGGGATCCCCAGGAGAAGATTCCACGGTGTTTTCCCTCCCGAGGTCCATCCCAGGATGAGAATTCCCAGGAAAGGAGAATTCCCAAGGAACAGCGAATTCCCAGGAAAAGCCAGTTCCCAGGAAACCTGAATTCCCAGGAGCAGTTTTGGGAATGGGGCGGTGAAAAGCCGGGAATTGCTGAGGACAGGAAGGAGCAATCAGAGCCCTTGTGGGATGGGGAATTGTCCCTTCCAGGAGAATTCCCAGAACAAAAGCAATCAGGGAGAGAGGCCCTGGAGGAGCTCTTGGAGCTGAGCTGGGCCTGGCAGCTGCAGCTTTTGGGTTTTTTATGGAAAAACGGGGAAATTGTGTTCAAAAGGATCCAGATTTGTGTTTTAAAGGATCCAGGATTGTCTTTGAAAGGACTCAGAATTTGCCCTTAAAAGGATCAGGATTTGGATTTAAAAGGATCTGGGATTTGTGTTTTAAAGGATCCAGGATCATCTTTAAAAGGATCAGGATTTGGATTTAAAAGGATCCAGGTCCATGTTTAAAAGGACCAGGATTTGTGTCTAGAAAGATCTGGGATGGTGTTTAAACCTGAATTTGGGTTTTAGAGGATCTGGGATTGGTGTCCCGAAGGAGCCAGGCTGGTTTCTCCCCTGGTTTCTCCCTGGGGCTGTGCAATTCCCGCTGCAATTTGGCTGATTTGTGCCCCTTGGAGCAATTCCCACTGAAATTCCAGCTGATTTGTGCCCGCTGGGAGCAATTCCCACCGGAATTTGGCTGATTTGTGCCCGCTCGGGTGGCGCTGACAGCTCCATCCATCTCCCGCCTCCGCAGCGGGAACGCGCCGGTCCCGACGGCCCCAAATCCCCGGGATGGATGGGCTGGAAACCCCAACCCCAACCCCAACCCACGGGATTTGGGCTCTGGAGGGACAGGAATTAACCCCAAATTTGCACTGGAGGGACAGGAATTAACCCCAAATTTGCACTGGAGGGACAGGAATTAACCCCAAAACCCCAAATTTGCCCCAGAAGGAGCCCCAAATTTGCACTGGAGGGACAGGAATTAACCCCAAATTTGCCCCAGAAGGAGAGGAATTAACCCCAAATTTGCTCCGGAGGGAGAGGAGTTAAACCACCCAGATTCGGTGTCTTGGGGCTGGAATGTCCGGATTTGGGAATAATTAAGGAGGAACAAAACCTCGGAGATCGTTAAGGGAGGGAAGGAGCAGCTCCCAGAGGGATTCATCAATTCCCCAGGTTGCTGCGGGAATTGGGATTGATGAGCTCGTTAGGGGCCGCGTTAATTGAATCGGAATTGAGCGGCTCTTCCTGACTCAGCATCCAGGGCCGGAGAAAGATTTCCTCGGGAAGTTTCTCCGAGAAATCCAGAATTTGTTTGGAGCTTTGTGCTGGGGGAGACCCTTGGGCTCCTTCCCAATCCCTTCCCGACCCTTCCTGATCCTTCCTGATATTTCCCATTCCCTTCCCGATCCCTTCTCAGTCCCTTCCCGGTCCTTCCTGATTCCTTCCCAATTTTTCCTGATCCTTCCCAATCTCCCTTCCCAATCCCTTCCTGACCCTTCCCGATCCCCTCTCCGGGATGGACGGTGACACACGGGGGACACCAAGGTGGAATTTCCGCCCGAATTCCAGGAAAAACCGGAATTCCGGTGGTGAATTCCTCATTTCCGGGCGTCCCCACCGGGGTCGGATCCGGGACCATCCGTCCTCTCCTCCTTCCAGTTCTTCTGGGTGCTGCTGCTGATCTTCCTGACAGAGCTGCTGCTGATCCTCGTGGAGATCATCTTCGAGAGCAAGGTGGGACAGGGACAGGGGCACGCCCGGCATTCCCGGGAATTCCATCGGCATCCCCAAAAATGGGATGGTCATCCCCAAAAATGGAGTGGTCATCCCCAAAAATTGGGTGGTTATCCCCAAAAATGAGATGGTCATCCCCAAAAATTGAGTGGTTATCCCCAAAAATGGAATGGTCATCCCCAAAAAATGAGATGGTCATTCCTAAAAATGGGATGGTTATCCCCAAAAAATGAGATGGTCATTCCCAAAAAATGGGATGGTCATTTCCAAAAAATGGGATGGTCATTCCTAAAAATGGAGTGGTTATCCCCAAAAATGGGATGGTTATCCCCAGAAAATGAGATGGTCATTCCTAAAAATGGGATGGTCATTCCCAAAAATGGAATGGTCATCCCCAGAATGGAGTGGTTATCCCCAAAAATGAGATGGTCATTCCCAAAAATGGGATGGTTATCCCCAAAAATGGGATGGTTATCCCCAAAAATGGGATGGTCATTCCCAAAAATTCCATTGTCATTCTCAAAAATGGAATGGTTATCCCCAAAAATGGAACGGTCATTCCCAAAAATGGAATGGGTATTCCCAAAAATGGATTTTTTTTCATTCCCAAAAACAGAATTTTTTTTATTCTTGACCATGGAATTGTCATTCCCCAAAAGGCGATGGTCATTCCCAAAAATGGGATGGTTATTCCCAAAAATTCCATTGTTCTTCCCAAAAATTGAATCATTATTCCCAAAAATTCCACTGTCATTCCCAAAAAACCAGAATGGTTATTCCCAAAAACTGAATTGTTATTCCCAAAAACTGAATTATTATTCCCAAAAATGGAATTGTCATTCCCAAAAATGGAATGGTTATTCCTGAGAATTGAATTCTCATTCCTGGACGTGGGATTGTCATTCCCAAAACTGGAATTGCAGTTCCTCGGGATGGAACTCTGGGATGCAGCAGGAGTTTTAAAGTTAAATTCATTTAAAATCAATTTTCATCAATTGGGATGATATCAAAAGTGAATTAAACCCCAAATAAAGAGGGAATTGTGGGAAGCACAAATCTCCCTCTGGAACAACGGATCTTCATCAAACCCCCGGTCCCAGAATTAATTGGATTTCAGGTGAAATCAGCCACGACCGGCAATTAATTTTGATATGCAAATCAGCTTTGTTGATATGCAAATGGGGAACAGGACAAATCAGGCAGATGAAAATTCCTTGGTTTGGATGTGGCAGGAACGGATCCAGACAGCTCCAAAATTGTGGATTTCATCCCAAAAAATCACCTTGGGACGGGGTAAATCCCTCCTGTGGTGTGAAAACCATGGAATTTTGTGCTGTTTTCCATTGATTTTCCCAACTTTTGGCTTTCTCCATCCCAGATGAACGAGGTTTTCCACTCCAATATCCAGGAGGGAATCCGGCACTACTACGACGACCTGGACTTCAAAAATATCCTGGATTTTGTGCAGGAGAAGGTTTGGATGGGACAAAGGGGAGATTTCCCAAGCAATGCTCAATCCCATGCCCCGTTTCCCCTGGATTTTCAGGATTTCCCCCTGGATTTTCAGGATTTCCCCTGGATTTTCAGGATTTCCCCCTGGATTTTCAGGATTTCCCCCTGGATTTTCAGGATTTTCCCCTGCATTTTCCATTTTAATTCCCATCCCTGGGGTGTTTTTTTCCTTGGATATCTTCACCCACTTTGGGATTTTTTGGGTTTTGCCCTCCCCGAGCTCAGCCCAGGGGGATTTTTTGGGAATTACCCTGAGATTTGTGAAAAAATGCAAAATGAAAATCCCGAAATTTGAGGAGGGAATTCTGTGCTTGGCTTTGAGCATTCCTAAATGGGAAAAACCCTGGAAAATCCCAAAACCTCAGGAGGGAACTCTGGGAATCCAGGAAAATCCTGGAAATCTGTGCCTGGGATGGAGCAGAGCAGGAGGATCCCAAAAATTTCTCCTGCTTTTCCTTGGAAAAGGGGAGCAGAGGGAAAAACCTCTCCCAAAATCTGCTCCTGGATGAGCTCGGTGTTTAAAAAATGGGAAGAATCCAGACCAGGCTCATTTTTATTCCGTGGAGGATTCGGGGTGACTTTGATTGGAATTTTTTTATCTTTGCTGCGGGGGGGAAAAAAAAAGAGATTTTTTTTTAAATTTGAATTTTTTCCCTTTGTGGCTGCAGGGTTTGATCCCAATTTATCCTGACAGGAAGAGAAATCCCCGAGGGGCTGGTGGGGATTTTGTGGGGTGGCTGAGAGCCCCCAAATCCATCCCTGCCTCGGGAAAAAAATGGATTTGTCAGCTGGAATTAAAGCATGGAAGTGGGGATGGATCTGAGCCCCACCCAAATCCCTCTGAAATGGGGATAAATGGGAAAAAAAATCCCTTTTTTTTTTTTACCCTTGAACTTCCCTGGGAGCAGGGAAATATTGGGAATGGGATTGGAATTCTGGGATGGTTTGGGTTGGATGGGATCCTAAAATTCCCCTTCCCCTATCCCAGGGTGCTCCAGCCTGGCCTTGGACACTTCCAAAAGATCCAGAATTCCCTGGGAATTCCATCCCTGCCCTCCCAGGGACGAATTCCCATTATCCCAATTAATTATGATCCCAATTACTGATCTCCCACTATCCCTGTGCCCAGGGGAATCCATTCCCTGTTCTCCCAGGGCTGATCCCAAACCCCTTTTCCAGGATTTTTAAGGAGTTTCCAGGGCTGGAAAATTCCCTGGGAATTCCATCCCTGCCCTTCCCAGGGAGGGATTTCCTCCCAAAATCCCAACCCCAAATCCCTTTGGAGCGGGAATCCCTTCCCGTTCTCCCTGGAATTTTGGGGTTTCCCAGCTCTTCCCTCTCCCTGTGTTTTCCCTGCAGTTTTCCTGGAATTTTTGGGTTTCCAAGCTCTCTGTCTCCCTGTGTTTTTCCTGTGTTTTCCCTGCAGTTTTCCTGGAATTTTTGGGTTTCCAAGCTCTCTGTCTCCCTGTGTTTTTCCTGTGTTTTCCCTGCAGTTTTCCTGGAATTTTGGGGTTTCCCAGCTCTTTGTCTCCCTGTGTTTTTCCTGTGTTTTTCCCTGCAGTTTTCCTGGAATTTTGGGGTTTCCCAGCTCTCTGTCTCCCTGTGTTTTTCCTGTGTTTTCCCTGCAGTTTTCCTGCTGTGGAGGGGATGAATTCCGGGACTGGGAGGTGAACCAGTACCACCGGTGCAACGGCAGCGGGGCCCTGGCCTGCGGGGTGCCCCACTCCTGCTGCGTCAGAGGGGTGAGCAGGGGGTCCCAAAATTCCTGGGGAAACATCCCAGAAATCCAGGGGGAAATATCCCAGAATTCCAGGGGAAAATATCCCAGAATTCCAGGGAAAAATCCCAAAATTCCAGGGAAATTCCCCCATGCCCCACTCCTGCTGCGTCAGAGGGGGGTGAGCAGGGGGTCCCAAAATTCCTGGGGAAATATCCCAGAAATCCAGGGGAAAAAAAATCCCAAAATTGCAGGGAAAATCCCAAAATTGCAGGGAAAAATCTGAAAATTCCCCTCTGGCCCACTCCTGCTGCGTCAGAGAGGTGAGCAGAGAGAAATCCCAGAATTCCTGGGAAAAATCCCAAAATTCCGGAGAAATCCCAAAATTCCAGGGAAACCCCCTCTAAAATTTTGCAGAGCAGAATTTTGCTAAAAATCTGTTTCATCCAACCCCCCAAAATTTTGCTGAGAGTTCGTTTGATCCAGCCCTGCTCCTGCAGGATCCCATCCCAGGATGAAACCTCAGGATCCTGAAAAACCCCGAACGTCCCAGCGAGGCCAGGAGGGTTTGGGAGAGCTCCCAAAAAGGCAGCGGGGAGAATTCCTCATCAATCCCTCGTTGTGTTTTAATGGAGAAAGAGCGAAATGGGAAGGGGTTTAATTAGCCTGACATGCAAATGAGATGCAGATTTGAGCTCCTCTCTAATCAAGGCCTTGATTAAGGATCCTGAGGCGCCTGGAGATGGAATCAGGGGTTCCTGCAGGGAGCTTTTTTTGGGGGGTTTTTACACTCCTGTGGGTTTTTTTTTTTTTTTTTTTTTTTTGGGACAATTTGGTAAAAATAAAACCTGAGCAGGGGGAAGGGAGAGGGGAAAAATCCTCTTAATCCAGAGGGGGAGAATTTTTGGGAATGCTGAAGGTGGCCTCAGAGCAGCCTGGGATTTTGGGATTTTGGGATTTTGTCCCTGATGTGGGATGGGATTCACGGCCCCTTCCCACCCAAACCACTCCAGGATTCCCTGAGCTGGGTCTGGAGGGTGCTCCAGCAGGAAAATCCATGGAATCTCCACGAATCCGTGGAATTTCCGTGGTTTTTCCAAGAGGGAAAGGCCCTGCCTGTGGCTCTGAGGTTTTTTGGGAAGCGAGTCCTCCCCAAAGGCTCCGGAACCTGGTGAGCTCCAAAACCTTGGGATGGATTTGGCCTCGTTCCTTAAGGAAGCAGCCCCAGAATTCCAGGAAAAGAGCTGGGAGAGCCAAATCCCTTGGGAATTCCCTGGCCTGGAATCCCATCCAGGGCCACCCACGGGGACAATTCCCACTGTCCTGGGTGCTCCAGCCTGGCCTGGGACATTCCCAGGGGTCCAGGGGCAGCCCCAGCTCCTCTGGGAATTCCATCCCAAAAGCCCAAAAGCCCAAAATCCCATTTAATTTTCCCACTTTGAAGCCATTCTCAGTGTCCTGTCCCTCCATCCCTCATCCCAAATCCCTCCCCAGCTCTCCTGGAGCCCCTTCAGGCCCTGGAATGTTCTGGAAGCTCTCCCTGGAGTTTCCCTTCCCCAGGGGACCATTCCCAGCTCTCCCAACCCCGCTCCAGGATCCTGGAATGGTTTGGGTTGGGGTTTGCCCTGAAGACCCCTCAGCCCCAGGGACACCCCAAATTCCGAGGGGCCCCTCCAGAATTCCCAATTTCCTTTGGATTTCTGGTGTTTTCCCGGGATAAACCTGTGTCCTTTCCCGGGATAACCCCTCCCCTTTCTCCCGGGTTAACCCCTCCCTCTATCCCGGGTTAACCCCTCCCCTTTATCCCTCTATCCCGGGTTAACCCCTCCCCTTTATCCCTCTATCCCGGGTTAACCCCTCCCCTTTATCCCGGGTTAACCCGCTCTGTCCCCGCAGGCTCCTGGAGGAGTTGTGAACACCCTGTGTGGGTACCGTGCCCTGGACAAGGAGGTGACCTTGGAATTTTTGGGAATTCTCTGCTCCTTTTTCCCCCCCCCAATCCCAAAAATCAAATTCCCCTTGCCCAGCTCGGTTTTGGGGGTTTTCCCTGGAATTTTGGGGCACTTTTGGTGCCCTGGGATTCTCACCTGGGAATGGCCTCAGCCCTTCCCAGCGGGAGAAGGATCGAGGGATCAGCCCAGTGAAGAAATGTGGGAATTCCTGGCAGAATTCCCAGCAGAAATGTGGGAATTCCCTGCAGAAATGTGGGAATTCCTGGCAGAATTCCCAGCAGAAATGTGGGAATTCCCTGCAGAAACGTGGGAATTCCTGGCAGAATTCCCAGCAGAAATGTGGGAATTCCCTGCAGAAATGTGGGAATTCCTGGCAGAATTCCCAGCAGAAATGTGGGAATTCCCTGCAGAAATGTGGGAATTCCTGGCAGAATTCCCAGCTCGGGCAGGCCCCAGCTGCAGGAATTGGATGCTCCAGGATCTCTCCCAGGGCCCCAAAAATTGAGATTTAATCCCACCTCAACTCCAAAACACCCTTTGGAAGCACAAGAACAAAAATCCCTCCCCTGTGGGCGATGATTTGGGTCCAAAACCCCAACCCGGGGTTGTTGCCACCAAAATTCCTGGGAAAGCTGCGGAAAAATCCCAAAATTCCTGGGAATTTGGGACCTTCTCTTTGCTCCGCAGCGCCTGGAGCTGCTGGGCACCATCCACGTCCGGGGCTGCATCCACGCCGTGGGGCTCTGGCTCAAGGACAACTTCCAGGCCACCCTGGCCATCGTCTGCTCCCTGCTGCTGCCCCAGGTACGGCTGCGATTCCCAAATCCCACCTGCAATTCCCAAATCCCACCTGCAATTCCCAAATCCCACCTGCGATTCCCAAATCCCACCTGCAATTCCCAAATCCCGGCTGCAGTTCCCAAATTCCCGCTTCAATTCTCAAATCCCGGCTGCAATTCCCAAATCCCGGCTGCAGTTCCCAGCTGGAAAGAGCCCCCGGGATCAGGGGTGACCCCGCAGTTTTGGGGCTCTCAGTGCTGAGGGCTCGGCTCCTTTCCCCTGCTGGAGGGTGGGAAAAATCCTTTGGGATCCCAATTCCATTTGGGATTTGTGCTGGGGCAGGGAAAGTCATCCCGAGGCCTCATCCATTAACAGCTGGCTGCTAATTGGGAATGCTAATGGGGCTGCTAATTGGGAATGCTGATGGGGAGAAATCCACGGGAATGGAGCCCTGATGGGTCTGGAGTGGTTAATGGGGAACGCTGGGGGTGAAAACTGGGAATGCTGATGGGGCTGGAGTGGTGCTGGTAATTGGGAATGCTGGGGGTAAGAATCCCTGGAATGCTGGGGGTAAAAAATCCCTGGAATGCTGGGGGTAAAAATCCCTGGAATGCTGGGGACAAATCCCTGGAATGCTGATGGAGCTGGAGAGGTGCTGGTAATTGGGAATGCTGGGGTAAAAATCCCTGGAATGCTGCTGGGTCTGGACTTGCTCCCGTGGCTGGGGGAATCCAGGATGCCCCAAATCCAGGAGCATCCCGGCCCTTTTGAAAGAGAAAGCCCCAATCCCACGGGAGAGGTTTTGTTCCTTTCCCCTCCACTCCGGGCCAGGCACAAACTCTGCCTCCATCCATCCCTGGAATTCTCTTTTTTCCCATTCCTGTGTTCCCACCCCGCTCTGTTCCCTCCATCCCCCACATTCCTGTCACTCCAAACCTTCTCATCCCAAAATCCCTCCTGGCCTGGGGCTGGCTGTGTTTAATCCTCGGGTTTCCAGCCCATCCATCTTTTTCCTGCCTCCTCCGTGTCCTTCCCTCCCTCCAGCCGGGGCTGGGGACGTGCTCGGGGTGGGAATGAGCCTCAGAAATTCCAGCCTTGTCCTGGAGCAGCTTTTAGGGAATGCAGCTCCAGCTCCTTCCTTCCCGAGCCTTTCCAGGGATTTTTTTCATGGAGGTTGTTCCAGAGAATCCTGGAATGGCTTGGGTTGGGAAGGAGCTTCGGGGTCACATCCCACCCCTGCCATGGCAGGGACAATTCCCACTGTCCTGGGTGCTCCAGCCTGGCCTGGGACATTCCCAGGGATCCAGGGGCAGCCCCAGCTCCTCTGGGAATTCCATCCCAGCCCCTGCCCACCCTCATTCCATCCCAAAATCCCATCGAATCTCCCCTTTCCCAGTGGGAGCCATTCCCTGTGTCCTGTCCCTCCGTCCCTCATCCCAAATCCCTCCCCAGCTCTCCTGGAGCCCCTTCAGGCCCTGGAATGTGCTGGAAGCTCTCCCTGGTGCCTTCCCTTCTCCAGGGGATCATTCCCAGCCCTCCCTGGAATTTCTCTTCCCCACGGGATCATTCCCAGCCCTCCCTGGAATTTCCCTTCCCCAGGGAATCGTTCCCAGCTCTCCCAGCCCAGCTCCAGCCCCGGGATCATTCCCTGCCCCTCTCAGCCACTGCAGTAAAACAGAAATCAGCAGCAGAACCTCTGCAATCCTTGTTTTTCCCTTTCCTTGTTTTTCCCATAAAAACCGGGATTTTTTTTCCCCACGCCCACGAAGCAGAAAACCCAGAGGCTCCTGGGAGGTCCCTGCCCAGGGCTCCCATCCATCCATCCATCCATCCATCCATCCATCCATCCATCCATCCATCCATCCATCCATCCCTGGGAATTATTCCTCCCTCTGTCCCATCCATCTCGGCGTGGGGGCGGCCGTTCCCTCCCCGCAGCGTCAGTCCCGGAGATGGACGAGGCCGTTCCGTGAAAAACGCGGAATTTTCCTCCAGCCGGGCGTGTTCCAGGCCGGCACCTTCATCTCCCGCTGACAGGGATGGAGAGCGTTCAGTGTTTGCTTGGAAAATTAATTTGGGATTTGTTCGTTCTCCAACCTCCCCCACGGCTCCGGGGCTTCTGTGAGCGCTGTCGGGGTGGGAAAAGGGAATGAAGGGGATTTGGGATTTTTCCATAAATCCCAATTTAGGGAATGGAAAGCCAAAAAATGAGGGGGAAAAAAAAACCCACTTTGGGCTTTGTAAACTCTGGGAAAGTTCAGCATTCCAGGATCCGGCCGGAACTGGGGAATGTTCCCAAATTTCCATGGACAAGGGATTTTGGCAGGGGATTTGGAGTCAGGCACAGCCCATCCCTATAGGACTTCCCTTTTCCATTGGAAAATGGGATGAAAATGGAAATTTGAGCCTTTTCCTTCATTCCTGAGCCCTTTTCCCAGAGGAAGAGGAGGAGAGGATCCCAGGAGGCTTCCCAGGGGGATCTGGGGCCATTCCAGCCCCAATTCCCAGCGGAAAACTGATCCAAAGGAACCAACAGAGACCCCACGAGCTGAGCTGGGCTTTGGGATTGAGCTGAGCCTTGGGATTCTCCACGGGAAACAGGAGTCAAGTTTAGAGGAACCACGGAATGGAGGGGCCTTTGGGACCGTCCCATTCCATGGAATTCCCAGATTCCCACTGGAAATTTTATGGATTCCCATAAGCTCCTGGCATTTATGGATTTTTTTACGGATTCCCATACACTCCTGGGATTTATGGATTTTTTATGGATTCCCATAAGCTCCTGGGATTTTTGGACTCCCATAAACTCCTGGGATTTATGGATTTTTTATGGATTCCCAAAGCTCCTGGGATTTATGGATTTTTAATGGATTCCCAAAGCTCCTGGGATTTATTTACCCTCTGGATAACTAAAAAATCCTTTTCCATGGATTTGCACCTGCTGGGCACTCAAATCCTGCAGCAAAAAGCCTGGGAAAAAGGGTAAAAATTCCATCCAGGAAGAACAAGCACTTCTCTAAATTCCAGAGCCCACAATTCCTGGATCCCAATCCCGGCACAAATTCCATGTTTGGTTTTTCCCAGCTCAGGCCCTGCCCCGTTCCGTTCCCGTTTTCCCGGCGGTGCCGTAACGGCGGAGCCGATATTGGATCCATCCCTCACTGCCGACAGCTCTGCCCGCGCACGTTTGCGTGGCCTTATTCCCTGAAAATTCCCCGTTTCCCTTGGGATTTGGGATTTCAGATGGTTTTATTCCCCGTTTTCTCTGGCATTTGGGATCTTGGATGGTTCTATTCCCTTTTATTCCCCATTTTCTTTGGGATTTGGGATCGGGTTTGGATGGTTTTATTCCCTTCCAGAGTTCCCCTTTTTTCTTTAGGATTTGGGATCCCCATTGAGAGGTTTGCATGGTTTTATTCCCTTTTATTCCCCATTTTCTCTGGGATTTGGGATCTTGGATGGTTTTATTCCCTTTTATTCCCCATTTTCTTGGAGATTCATGATCCTGACTGAAGCCTTTGGATGGTTTTATTCCCTTCTAAAATTCCCCATTTTCTCTGGGATTTGGGATCCCCATTGAGAGGTTTGCATGGTTTTATTCCCTTCCAGAATTCCCCCATTTTCTCTGGGATTTGGGATCTTGGATGGTTTTATTCCCTTTTATTCCCCATTTTCTCTGGCATTTGGGATCTTGGATGGTTTTATTCCCTATTTTCTCTGGGATTTGGGATCCTGACTAAAGCCTTTGGATGGTTTTTCTTCCTTCCAAAATTCCCCATTTTCTTTGGGATTTGGGATTAGGTTTGGATGGTTTTATTCCCTTCCAGAATTCCCCATTTTCTCTGGGATTTGGGATCCCCATTAAGGGGTTTGGATGGTTTTATTCCCTTCCAGAATTCCCTTTTTTTCTGGGATTCCTCAGCAGGAGGAGCAGGACCCGGCTCTGTTTCCATGGGATGCACACCCAAATCCTTCCGGGAGGCAAAAATGACAGATTTGCCCCAAATCCCACATTTCAAAAGGTTTTCCTGGCTCCAGGGGATTGGGATTGGGATTTTAATGGGGACTGGTGACAGTTCCATAATGGGAACGAGGCTGCAGCTCGACATCCATGGAAATGGGATTGCAAAACTGAAATTCCAAAGGATTTGCTGGGGGTGGGGATCAGCACAATCCCATTATTATTAATTATCCCATTATTATTATCCCATTATTATTATCCCCTTTTCCCCTTATCCCAGTGCTGTCCCCGGCTCTCCCAGCAGTTCCTGGAATTCCGGAGCCCTTCCCAAAAATCCCTGGGAATTGTCCCTGTCCCCTCTTGGGATACCCCTGACCCCTTTAGGATATCCCTGACCCTTTTAGGACATCCCTGACCCCTTTGGGATATCCCTGATCCTTTTAGGATATCCTTGATCCTTTTAGGATATTTGTGACCCTTTTAGGATACCCCTGACCCTTTTGGGGTGTCCTTGACCCTTTTTAGGATATCCCTGACCCCTTTAGGATATCCCTGACCCTTTTAGGATATTTGTGACCCCTTTGGGGTGTCCTTGACCCTTTTTAGGATATTTGTGACCCTTTTAGGATATCCCTGGCCCCTTTAGGATATTTGTGACCCCTTTAGGATACCCCTGACCCCTTTAGGATATTTGTGACCCCTTTGGGGTGTCCCTGACCCCTTTAGGATACCCCTGACCCTTTTGGGGTGTCCTTGACCCTTTTTAGGATACCCCTGACCCCTTTAGGATATTTGTGACCCCTTTTAGGATATCCCTGACCCTTTTAGGATATTTGTGACGCTTTTGGGGTGTCCTTGACCTTTTTTAGGATATTTGTGACCCCTCTGGGGTGTCCCTGACCCTTTTGGGGTGTCCCTGATGCCTTTTAGGATATCCGTGACCCTTTTAGGATACCCCTGACCCCTTTGGGGTGTCCCTGACCCTTTTGGGGTGTCCTTGACCCTTTTTAGGATACCCCTGACCCCTTTAGGATATTTGTGACCCCTTTGGGGTGTCCCTGATCCTTTTGGGGTGTCCCTGATGCCTTTTAGGATATCCGTGACCCCTTTAGGATATTTGTGACCCCTTTAGGATATCCCTGACCCCTTTAGGATATTTGTGACCCTTTTTAGGATATTTGTGACCCTTTTAGGATACCCCTGACCCCTTTGGGGTGTCCCGCAGGTGCTGGGGCTGGCCATGGCCTGGCTGCACTGGCAGCAGCTGAACGAGCTCCGTTCCCGCTTCGATTCCGTGGATTCCCGGCCGGGCCCGGGCGCGGCCCCGCTGGATCTGAGCGGTGCCGGCTGCTGCTGGTGCCTGCCCCGGGAGGGCGGCTACGGGAGCGCCGGGGACAGCTGGAATAACGGGAATGACGGGAATAACGGGGACAGCTGGAATAACGGGAGCGCCAGGAACACCGGGGACAGCTGGAATAACGGGAACACTGGGAACACCGGGGACAGCTGGAATAACGGGAACAACGGGAACACCGGGAGCGACGGGAATGACGGGGACAGCTGGAATAACGGGAATAACGGGAGCGCCGGGAATAACGGGAGTACCTGGAATGACGGGAATAACGGGAATAACAGGAGCACCGGGAACACCGGGGACAACTGGAATAACAGGAACACCGGGAGCGCCGGGAGCGTTGGGAATGATGGGAATAACGGGGACAGCTGGAATAACGGGAATAATGGGAGCACCGGGAATAACGGGAATACCGGGAGCACCAGGGACAGCGGGAATACCAGGAATGGCGGGAGCACCGGGAACAGCTGGAACACCGGGAATGGTGGGAGCAGCGGGAATACCGGCTGGGAAGAGGAGGAGGAGGAGGAGGAGGAGGAGGAAGGAGCTGCCTTCCTCCGCAAAGTGTGAGGAGGACTCGGAGCAGAACTGGAAAAAAATGGGATATTTCCTCTCAGCTCCTGCATTTTCTTTGGGAAAACTGTAAAAAAAAAAAAGAAAAGGGTTTTTTATTCTCATCTCCCATTGAGAAAATGGGAAAAAATGGGATTTGAGAAAATGGGAAAAAAAATGGGATTTTTCCTCTCAGATTCTGGATTTTCTTTGGGAAAACTAGGAAGAAATGGGATGGGATTTATTGATGTTCCCATAAAAGGCTGCAGGGAGCGGGGCCAACCCTGAATTCATGGGGTGGAAGGGAAAACGTGGGATTGGGAACAGTTCCAGGGGCAATCCTGACCCTAAAGCTGCCCAGGCGGGGGGGATCTCCGGGGGGCTGAGCCCGGCTCTCCAGGGGGTTTGGGATCATCCCATGGATGGGGCTTGGGATCATCCCAGTGCTGGATTTGGGATCATCCCATGGATGGGGCTTTGGGATCATCCCACTGAGGGGATTTGGGATCATCCCATGGATGGGGTTTGGGATCATCCCATGGATGGGGTTTGGGATCTTCCCTCTGAGGGGATTTGGGATCATCCCATGGATGAGGTTTGGGATCATCCCATGGATGGGGCTTTGGGATCACCCCACTGAGGGGATTTAGGATCACCCCACAGCTGGATCTCCCCGCCATTCCCTAAGCTCCAGACACAAAACCAGAGCAGTTCCCTCCCGAATCCCCCAAAACGGATCCAAAACCCACAGAAAAAAAAATCCCCCCCAGCCCCACAAACCCAAACCTCCCAGCTTGGGGTGGTTTTCCCACATGCCAGCGATCCCACACGGAAACCCCATCCCCGTGTGGGGCCGGTCCCGTGGCTTCCCCCCTCCCTCCCTCCCCTGGAGCTCCCGTGATGCTCCGGCCGCGATCGGTCGATCGGGATCGGGATCAGGATCGGCGCTCTGGGCTCGCTGGGATGTTGGCAAGAGCAGCTCCGACTCCTGACAGTCCTGACTTCACTGACCCCACAGCCTGATCCCAAATCTCTCCTTGGGGAGCTCCAGGTGAGTTCGGAGGGGGAAATGGGGTTTTGGGATTTCGCGGGATCGGAGCTTTGGGCGCTTTGGGGTCACTGGCAGAGCAGCTCCGACTCCTGACAGTCCCAACTTCCCCAACCCCACAGCCCGATCCCAAATGTCTCTTTGGGGAGCTCCGGGTGGGTTTGGAAGGGGAAATCTCCTTGTTGGGGAAATCTCCTTTGTGGGGTTTCACGGGATCGGGGGCAGCGCTGGGTTTGCTTTCCCTGCCTGGATTTCTGTGGAATTCCAGTTGGGTTTTCCAGCTCTAATTCCTGCTCCTGGTTGGGTTTTAGGGATTTTAGGGGGGGAAAAGCTCTCTGTGGGATAAATCCCAGATTGTCCGACCCCGGAATCGATCGGGAGCTTCCATTTAACCGTGCCTAACAAAGCCTGGCTTTACCCCGGGGGTTCTTTGTGCTTCCAGCTCATCCAGATTCCCAAAAATCCCATTTTATCCCAGAATTATCCCAGCTGGGTTTGTACCCCAGTCCATCACCCTGGAACCCCAACCTGCCGGGATTTCCTCGGGGTTGGGATCTTTTCTCTTTTAAAAGGTCATTTTTAGAGTAAAACTATTCCTGGGGGTGTTTTCCTGCTTTTTCTGCTTTTCCAGCTTCCTAAAATCCTCAGGGTTCACCCCGGAATGTTTTGGGAAGCCAAGGCTCATGGATGATGTTATCCCTAAAACTGCCCAGTCTGCGTTTTCCATCCAGAGGAAAAAACCCTAAATTTGTTTCCCCTTAAATTAAATCAATCCTGCCAAAAGCATCGGATTGACGGAAAAAAAATCCCAAATCTTGAAAATCAAATTTAAATCTCAGCTGGGATGGGACTGGAGCTGGACTGGGATTAACTGGATTTGAGTTGGACTGGGATTAACTGGATTTAAATTGGATTTGGGTAAACCAGATTTGAGCTGGTTTGGGACAAACTGGATTTAATTTGGATGGGGATAACCTGGATTTGAGCTGGACTGGGATAACCTGGATTTTCCCAGGTAAAAGGGTCAGGAATTCCCCCCCTGCCAGCCCCAGCAGCTCCGGCCGTGCCCATTTTTGAGGTTTTTTTTGCCGGATTTGGGGTTTTGTCCCCGAAAGAGCTGGAAAATGCCCCTGGGATCGCCCTCCGAGTGACTTTGGGAGCATCGACCGGGCCGGGAATGGAAACAGAAACAGCCGCGCCCGGGCAGCCGAGTGTGAAAGGCAATCGCTGGAGCTCGGCTAATTAGGGAGCCGTTAATTAATTCATCATCAGCGTCCTGGCAGGTCCCCACCGGGATCAAAGGGGGGAAACGGCTGGAAGTGGAAAGGAAATGTGGGATCTGGGGTGGGGAAAGGAAAAATTGGGGTGGGAAATCCCTTTGGGATGTGTGGGGTCACCCCGGAATTCCTGGAGATTCCAGGGAAATGTGGGATCAGGGATGGGGAAAATCCCTTTGGGATGTGGGGAGTCATTCTGGAATAATGGGGGGCTCCGGAATTCCTGGGAATTTGTGTCGGGAATTCTGCCGGGCTCTGGAATCTTGGGAAATTCGTGTCCGGGATTGTGCTGGGAAATCTCTGGAATGTTCTCCTGGACCCTCTGAGCAGCAGGA
>VZSU01000465.1:40451-65720 GCA_013398715.1 Nesospiza acunhae | reverse complement strand
TGGGCGGCGGTGACGCCGCTCCGCCCGCCCTGGGCTCGGTGGTCCCGTTGGGATGGGCTTGGAGGGGGTTCCTGCTGGGGCTGGGGGTCTGCACAACCTTCACACCTTGATCCCGATGGGTTTTTCCCATTGGGTTGGGTTTTTCCTGTTGGGATTGGGGTTCTCCACAACCTTCACACCTTGATCCCAATGGGTTTTGCCCATTGGGTTGGGATTGGATGGAGTTTTCCTGCTGGGATTGGGGTTCCAGAAAACTTCTGGACATCACACCTTGTTCGTGATGGGTTTTTCCCATTGAAATGGGGTTGCAGAGTTTCCCATTGGGTTGGGGTTTTCCTGCTGGGATTGGGGTTCTCCACATCCTTCACACCTTGATCCTGATGGGTTTTGCCCATTGAAATGGGATTGGATGGAGTTTTTTGGATTGGGGTTCCAGAAAACATTTGTGCATCACACCGGGGTTTTTCCCATTGAAATGGGGTTGGAGGGTTTCCTGCTGGGATTGGGGTTCTCCACATCCTTCACACCTTGATCCAAATGGGTTTTGCCCATTGAAATGGGATTTGGATGGAGTTTTCCTGCTGGGATTGGGGTTCCAGACAAACTGCAGGAATCACGCCGTATTCCCAATGGGTTTATCCCACTGAAAAGGGATTTGGATGGAGTTTCCCCACTAGGACTGGGGTTCCAGACAGCTCTGGGGAATCACACCGTGTTCTGCCGCTCCTTAGGGGGGAAATCTCCTTAGGGCAGATTAACATTTCACAGGGGAACGCGTGGCCGAGCCCTTCCATGGGCTGGGATTTTCCACCCCCCTGCTGGAAATTTGCATTCGGGTTCAGGCCCAGACGAACTTTTTTTTTGCACGGGAAGAGATTTTTGATTTGCTGGCAGCTCCTTCGTGCCCTCGGCAGAGGCGGGAGCGGGGCCACGTCCCTCCCCTCCTTTTCCCCTCCTTTTCTTCCCCCCCTCATTTTCACCCCCTTTTCCCTCCTTTTCCCCTCCTTTTCCCCCCTCTTTCCCCCCTGTTTCCCCCCTCTTTTCCCCTTTTTTCCCCCCTTTTCCCTCCTCCCCACAACCACCAAACCCCACTCAGCAATAACTCCAGCCCACTTTGGTGACTTGGACCAAAACCCTCATTTTCCAGATTAAAAAAAAAAAAAACAAACCACAAAACCCAACCCCTCAACCCCACCAAATCTCCCTCATCCCTGTACTTTTTTCTCAGTTTTGGGCTGGCCTTTCCCACCTGGCCGTGGCGGGGACAGGAAAACCCCGCGGGTTTGGGGATTTCGGGCTCTTCCCGAGCGCATCCCGGCGCTTTGGTAACTTCCCGTCATGGGAGCCGGGCAGGGCAGGATTTTCGTGCAGTAATCTGCTCCCTAAGCCGGGAGTTTAGCGAGCTGCAGTGGATAAAGGAGAAAGGAGAAAGGGGAAACTCCAGCCCTTGGCGGCGTTTTGGGATCCTGCGGTGAAGCTTTGGGGTTAAAGCGGGGAGAAATGGGGGAAGAAATGGAAACTACTCCAGGTAGGGTTTGGGGGTTTTTATTTCCCAGCACTGTGGTGGGAGGGGGAAAAGATCCTTGGGTTTTTTTTTTTTTTGTGATTTTTGTTTTTCCCTCAGAAAAGCAACTTTGGGCTTCTAAAAGTGCAGAGATCCAAAGCTCATCCCAAAAATCAACGGGGCAGCTCCCGGCTCCTGCTGCTCCTTGGGAGAAAAGTTGAATTTTGGAAGGGTCAGAAATACCCCAAACCTGGGGGATTTTGAGCAAATTTATCCCATGGGATGTGAATTCCGCTCTCCTGGGTTTTGGGGCAGTGGGGACTTGTCTGAGGCAGAAAAATGCAGGGAAAACTGTGGAGAACCCACAGGAAAAATCCAGGGAAAAGCTGTGGAGAACCCACAGGAAAATTCAGGGAAAGCTGTGGAGAACCCACAGGAAAATGCAGGAAAAGCTGTGGAGAACCCACAGGAAAATTCAGGGAAAAGCTGTGGAGAACCCAGAGGAAAATTCAGGGAAAGCTGTGGAGAACCCAGATGAAAATGCAGGAAAAGCTGTGGGGAACCCACGGCAACCCCTGGATAAGGCTGGACTTTAAACCAGGCTTAGTCCTGGCTGGATTGCAGAGCCCCAGCAGGGCCACATTCCCTGATTCCCCAATTTCATCCCAGTTTAGTGGGAATTTTGGTTTGGACAAGGATCCCCAGGTGAGGTTTTGTCACTGGCTCAGCGTTGGGATGTGAGGGGGAGGCTGCACCTCAGATAAATGGGATTTAAAGAATTCCTGCCCTATTTCCCATGGAAATGATCCTAAATATTCCCTGGGAATCCACAGGGGCTGAAATCCCAGAGTTTTCCCATCCTAAAACCTGGTTCAGGGAGATCTGGATCCCCCAAGGAGCTGATTTTGGGGTGTTTTATGGGATTTGTGTCACTTTTCCCCTCTGCAACCAACACTTGCTGCTTCCTGGGATTTTCTGTGCTGGTTGGAATTCCCAGGAATCAAAAACCCCAAAGCAGGAGGAGCTGGGGGCTCTCCCAGCCGTGGAATTGCTCTCCAGGTGAACAAATCCCAGGAATTTTGGCCGCCTCGGGGAGGGAGGGAAGCAAAACTGGGAGCTGCAAGTTGGATCAATTCCCTAAAATCTGGCAGGATAAGGAAAAGAAGCTAAAAAAGCTCTTTCTGTAGGAGATTTCATTTGGTTTTTTGGGGTTTCAGGGGTGGCACAGCCCCGAGACCCCAAAGTGAGGCCCTGGGGAGGGCGAGGAAGGAAGGATCCATTTTCAGAGAGGGAATTCGGGCAGAGCCGCGAGCAGCAACCCCAAAATCCAGGACAGGAATTCCAAATCCCTTCTTTTCCACCAGAGACCTCAATTTCCAGCAAAATCCCGATTTTTTTTTTTTTGTGGTTAGGCTCATTAAATTTGGGGTTTTTTTGGCAGTTTCAGGGCTGGCAGGAGGGTTGACCAGAATTTCACCCGTTTCATCCCTTTTCCGAGAACAAGGCCAGGCTTAGGGAGCCTGAAACCCTCCAGGCACGGAGCCCAGCCCCAGAATTCCCGGGAATATTCAGAATCACAAGAAGGGATTTATGGGAATGGTGGCAGGGCTGGACCTTGGCAGGCTTTGGGCGCGGCTTAGAGGGGCTTAAGTGGTTTAATCAGGCTCAGCCTAAAGGGACATCCTCTTCTTTTGGGACACGGGCGCGTCTGCTCTGTGCAGGAAAAGGGGCAGAATTCCCATTTTCCCCCCATTTATCCGTGGCAATTTAATTCCCTGGTTTTTTTAAGTGCTGCATTACCCAATTTAGTTATTCCCAGCTTGAAGAAAAGGAGGATTTTGCCCCAAAATTCCCATTTCCCAAGCCTGGATCGTTCCTTGAATCAGGAAATACAGGATTTCATTCCAAACACTCAATTTCCATGGATTTCATGGCTTGGATTTCTCCCCAAATCCACCAAAAACTGGGAAGTTTTGCCAGAAAAACCCCCGAGGATGGAGAGGGTTAAGAACAAATCCAATTATTTATTTTTTTTATTTTCCTGGGAGTTCTTCACCCTCCCGTGGGCACTGGGAATGTGCTGGGATGGAAAAGCCTTGGAGGGCTCTGTGATCCCAAAACCATCCCCAGATTGCTCCCCAGGCCATAAATGCTGCCCCTTCCCAGAAAAAGGTGGAATTTTCCCTGCAGGAATTCCGGATTTGTGTCGTTCCCCTTTGGGGAAAGGGGGAAATCCCAAGGCTGGAAGGGTTGGGGGGGATGGAGCCTGGAAAAAGGGGATCCATGGCAGGGAAAATTTGGGATAAACCCGGGAAGTGGGCACAGGGAACTCCCGGAAAGGGAATTTGGTGGGAATTGGTTCCTGGAGCTTCATCCCACTCCTCCTTTCCCCAGCATCCCCCAGGGAATTCGGGATGGGATCACTCAGAGTTCCCCCAGAACCTCCAACACTTCCCTCCATTTTTATCCCTTTTCTTTTTTTGCCATCCCAAATCCCCTTAGGGCTTTTCCCTGCAGGATGGAGTGGGGTTTTCCATGGAATTCCAGCTCTTTTTCCCGCAGGGAATTCGGGATGGGATCATTCAGAATTCCCCCATTCCCTTCAACATTGCCCTTCATTTTTATCCCTTTTTCTCTGATCCTAAATCCCCTCAGGGCCTTTCCCTGCAGGATGGAGTGGGATTTTCCATGGAATTCCATGGAATTTTTCCCGCAGAGAATTTGGAATGGGATCATTCAGAATTCCCCCATTCCCTTCAACATTGCCCTCCAGTTTTTATTTTTATCCCTTTTTTGTGGTCTGCCTGTTTCCCATGGAATTCCAGCTCTTTTTCCCCACAGGGAATTCGGGATGGGATCATTCAGAATTCCCCCATTCCCTCAAACATTTCCCCCCCTTTTTTTTATCCCTTTTTTTTTTTTTTTGCCCCTTTGGGGCCGTCCCCGGCGGGCCCATCCCGTTTTCCCCCCGGAATTCCAGCAGTTTTTCCCGGCAGTGTCCCCGGCCGCGGAGCGGCTCCGGTACATCCTGGGGGAGGAGGACGAGCCCCCCAACCCCACGCTGTTCACGGAGATGGACACGCTGCAGCGCGACGGTGACGACATGGAGTGGAAGGAATCCGCCAGGTCAGGGGCTGGGGAACGGGGAGGGCGAAAATCCCACCCCAGGATGTCCCCACGGGGGGAGCAGGATCGGGGAACGAGCGCCGGATTTTGGGGGTGGTAGAAAAGGGCATTTCTGAATGGGGGAAAGGCAGGAAAAATGGGATTTTGAAAATGCAATATCAGGGAATAAGTGTCGGTTTTAGGGTTGTTAGAAAATTATATTCCTGAATTGGGGAAATGCTGGAAAAACGGCATTTTGGGAGGGCTTGAAAATGGAATCCTCGGCAAAGGAATCCCAGGATGCCGATGGCGGCACAAAGGCACCGCTGGAGCCGTCCCCCAATCCCACAGGGAATCCTGCCCCAGTCCCACAGGGATCTGTGCCCCAGTCCCACAGGGATCTGTGCCCCAATCCCACAGGGAATCCTGCCCCAATCCCACAGGGATTCCTGCCCCAATCCCACAGGGATCTGTGCCCCAATCCCACAGGGAATCCTGCCCCCAATCCCACAGGGAGTCTTGCCCCCAATCCCACAGGGATCTGTGCCCCAATCCCACAGGGATCTGTGCCCCAGTCCCACAGGGATTCCTGCCCCCAATCCCACAGGGATTCCTGCCCCCAATCCCACAGGGATTCCTGCCCCCAATCCCACACTCCATCCCGAGCTCCCGAATGACCCAAATTCCTGGGAGAACGGGGCAGAAGGGAGAGGAAAAGCGACCTAATCGGCTTTGGGGGAGCGGCGGCGGCACTCGGCGGGAAGTTTGAATTCCATCCCCGGGAAAGAGGAGGGGTTGGAGAACGGGATTCTCCAGAGAAATCAGGGATGGGAGGCGCGGGGTGGGTGCCAGGGCCAGGTGTTGTGGTTTGGGGTTCTGTCGGGGTTTTTCCTCCATCCCAATGTTCCCAAATCCCACAGGAGCGATTTGAGGATGGGGAAATCCATGGATTTGGGTTTCCTGGTGGGATTGGGAACTTTTCCTCCATCCCAATGTTCCCAAATCCCACAGATACAATTTGAGGAGGGATAAATCCATGGATTTGGGTTTCCTGGTGGGACTGAGAACTTTCCCTTCCCCCTACAGCTCCCAAACCTCTCAGGAGCAATTTGTTGAGGGCAAAATCCATGGATCTGGGTTTCCTGGTGGGATTGGGAATTTTTCCTCCATCCCACAGCTCCCAAATCCCACAGATACAGTTTGAGGAGGGTGAAATCCATGGATTTGGGTTTCCTGCTGGGATTGGGAACTTTTCCTCCCCTCCACAACCCTGCAAGCAGCAGGGAATGATGACTTTTGGGAATGATCAACCAGATCCTCCCTTCCCACCCTGGATAACGAGCAAGAACTCTGTGAGATGAATTAATCCAGGCCCTCCAAGCAGGGAAACTCCCCAGGAAGGAAAAGGCATTCCCAGATCCTCACAGCTGCCCCATCCCGCTCCCGTTCCAGGTGGATCAAGTTTGAGGAGAAGGTGGAGGAAGGTGGTGAGAGGTGGAGCAAACCCCACGTGTCCACGTTGTCCCTGCACAGCCTCTTTGAGCTGCGGACGTGTCTGCAGACAGGAACGGTGCTCCTGGACCTGGATGGATACTCCTTGCCCCAAATTATTGGTAGGAGCCCCTGGAGATTTCCCCCCTCCATGTCCTAAAATGGTGGGAATGCATTTAAATTCATTTTTTCCCCGAATTTGTCCAGGAATGAGCTAAGGGAGAAGTTGGGAGCCATCAGCTGCTTCCTGAAATAGTTGTGTTGAGGTTTTGGGGGGATGTGGGGGTCACTGCTGAAGCAGCAGATTTTGGGGGGCTTTGGGGTCACCCCTGGATCACCATGGCTGGGTGCGTACAGATGATGTCACCAAGGAGCAGATGGAGGACATTTTGGGGGGTTTTGGGGGTCACCACCTCTGGGTGTTGTGGATAATGTCACTGAGGAACAGATCGATGGTGGGACATTTTGGGGACATTTTGGGGAGGTTTTGGGGATGTTCTTGGGGTCACCATGGTCGTGTTTTGCAGACAATGTCATCGAGAAGCAGATTGAGGACAGGGCATTTTGGGAACATTTTGGGGAGGTTTGGGGCTCACCATGGCCGTGTGTTGTAGATGATGTCGTGGAGAAGCAGATCGAGGACGGGCTGCTCAAGGGGCAGATTTTGGGGGGGGTTTTGGGGTCACCCCTGGGTCACCATGGCCGTGTGTTGCAGACAAGGTCATGGAGAAGCAGATCAGGGATGGGACATTTTGGGGACATTTTGGGGATGTTCTTGAGGTCACCATGGCCATATTTTGCAGATGATGTCATGGAGAAGCAGATCAAGGACGGGACATTTTGGGGAGATTTTGGGGAGGTTTTGGGGAGCAAATTTTGGGGGGGTTTTGGGGCTCACCATGGCCGTGTGTTGCAGACAAGGTCATGGAGAAGCAGATCAGGGACGGGACATTTTGGGGACATTTTTGGGAGTTTTGGGGCTCACCATGGCCGTGTGCTGCAGACGATGTCATCGAGAAGCAGATCGAGGACGGGCTGCTGAAGCCGGAGCTGCGCGAGAAGCTCAGCTACGTCCTCCTGCGCAAGCACCGCCACCAGACCAAGAAGCCGATCCACCGCTCGCTGGCCGACATTGGCAAATCCGTGTCCTCCAACACCGGTGAGCCCCGGGCAAGGGAGGGAGGAACCAGGGCTGGGCATACACCCGGGGAGGGTGGGCGGGATGGACCCCGAGATTCTGCCCCAGGCGGTTTGGGGTTGGGGGGTCAGCAAGAGCTGGGGGACAAGGAGGTGTTGGGGACAGGGACAGCGTTGTGTGAGGGATGTGGCTGTGGCAGGGACAGTGTCACCGTTTGGTGACGTCATTGAGGGATGGCATCGTGTGAGGGACAAGATCATGGTGCGATGGTAATGTCAGAGTGTGGTGATGTAATTGTGTGATGACGTCATTGTGTGATGGCATCATCGTGTGATGACATCACCACGTGAGGACAATGGCACTGTGTGAGGATATCATTATGGGGTGGCATCATTGTGTGGTGACATCACTGTGTGGTGACAATGCCACTGTATTATGACATCACCATGTGAGGACAATGGCGCAGTGATGATGTCACAGGGGGGACAATGCCACCATGTGATGACATCACTGTGGAAACAACAGCACTGTGTGATGACATCACCATGGGGACAATGACTCTGTGTGATGACATCGCAGTGAGGACAATGACTGTGTGATGATGTCACTGATGACACCACAGTAGGGACAATAGGTGATGATAATGTCACTACACGATGACGTCACCGCGTGCCGATGACGTCGCCGCGCGCGGGGACAATGGCGCAGTGTGGCGCCGGGCTCGGTGCCGCTCGGCTTTGCTGGCGCGGCGGCCGCAGACAAATCCGGTCTGGCCGCGGCTGATCCCGCCTTTCCCTGCCCTTACAAAAGGGGATTTGGGCCCGTTCCCGATTGTTCCCTCGGGTTTAGCGGGAGGTCACTCGCTGCAGCCGGGACTGATCTCCAGCAGCTCCTGGGAGCATCCTGGTGTTCCCAAGGGGATCCTGCCCTGACATTCCCAACGGGATCCTGTCCCCACATTCCCAATGGGATCCTGCCCTGACATTCCCAGCAGGATCCCACCCCACGTTCCCAGCAGGATCCCACCCCCCATTCCCAGCAGGATCCCACCCCCCATTCCCAGCAGGATCCCACCCCACGTTCCCAGCAGGATCCCACCCCACGTTCCCAGCAGGATCCCACCCCCCATTCCCAGCAGGATCCCACCCCACGTTCCCAGCAGGATCCCTCCCCATCTGACCCCTCTCTCTGTCCCCAGCCCGCAGCCCCGTGCGGGGCCCGGCCGCCGGCGCCGCCTTCCACCGCTCCACCGAGGACCTGCGGCTGCGGCAGAGCGCCAGCTACGGCCGCCTGCGTGAGTGGGCACGGCCCCAGAGCTGACCCGGGCACCAGAACCTGCCCTGGAGCACCAAATAATTCACTGGGACACCACAGCCTTCCTTGGGGCACCAGAGGCTGCCCTGGGGCACCACAGCCTGCCCTGGGGCACCAAATAATTCACTGGGGCACCAAATAATTCAATGAGACACCACAGCCTTCCCTGGGACACCAAATAATTCCCCAGGACACCAACTCATTCCCTGGGGCACCAAATAAGTCAATGAGACACCACAGCCTTCCCTGGGGCACCACAGCATTCCCTGGGGCACCAAATAATTCCCTGAAAACCAAATGATTCCCTGGAACACCAAATGATTCCCTGGGACATCAAATAATTCCCTGGAAAACCAAATTCCCAGCCCCAGGGGCAGAACAGGAGGCTGCAATGAGGTCCCACCACGGCCACCATCCCAGAAGTGCAGCGGGGAATTTGGGATGAGCTGGTGTGGGGTGGAGGAAAACGTTCCTTGGGGTCTTTAGGGAGGGAAGGAACGGCTCTTGGAAGAGGGAGGGAATCCTAAAAGAGCTGGGAAATCCCAAACGAACCCTGGTTTGTGTGGCTGAGACTGGAAATGGTCCCATCCATGGAGCTTTGGGATCATTAGGGTTGGAAAAGCCCTTTGAGATCATGGAGCACCATGATGTCCCCAAGTGCCACATCCTGGACCCTTCCAGGGATGGGGACTCCATCACTGCCCCGTGCCAGCCTTTCCCCCCTTTCACAGGAATTTCCCCTAATTCCCGGGTTTTCACAGCACTGCTGCTGCTTTACAAGCCCAGATCCCATCACCAATATTTTATTTCTTGTCACAAATTCTCCCCACCAGGTTTTCTCCTGGCACTTGGGGTGATTTTTCCTCACCTTCCTTCCAGGTCACGCTCAGAGCCGGAGCATGAACGACATCTCAGACACCCCGAGCACTGACCAGGTACCCAAAATCCCAACACGATCCCTGCTGGGCTCTGGGGCTGTCGGGTCCATGTGAGCTGTGGCTGGGTCGATACCCACACAGATTCCTAATTAGGGCAGTTAATTGCTGTATTGATCCCCGTGGGGAAGCTGCCCCAGAGGTGACACCTGCGCTCTCACACAGAATTAGGGACGAGCCAGGAGCCCAGATCCATCAGGGTGGGGCAAAAATTCCCTCCAGAGCTGCTTGGAAGTGTGGGAATCCTAAAGAGAGAGGGCAGCAAAACCCATCCGAGCTCTTGGGATGCAGCCCTGGGGGTGAAGGGCTGGAATTTGGGGTGGGATCTGCTTTTTCTGAGGGTTTCCCAATGCAGAGCTGAGCCCAGAGGCCATGGGAGGCTTTTCCTTCTGGGATTGCTTTAGGAGGAGCTGGAGGCAGCTCCCAGCTTGGGGATGATCAGTGGGATTTTGTCCCCTTCCCATCCCAGACTCTTGTTCTGGGAATGGTTTGTTCCTCGTGTGAGCTTTGCTTTGTTTCTGTTCCTGATTCCACCTTAAACCGAAGGCAGAATCACCAACCCCGTGGGATTTTAAGGAATGGGATGGGATTACAACTTCCTTTGGGGTTTTAGGGAACAGCATGGAATAACAGCTTTCTTTGGTTTTTTAGGGAATGGGATGGGATAACCACTTGCTTTTCCCCCGGGATGTCCTCACTGGGTTTACCTGGGGTGATGCACTTCAGGGCAAGTCCAACCACAATAAATGATGGTTTATTTCCTTGGATTTCATGGATGGAAATCCACGTTCTGCAGGGAGCCACGGGACAGGGACACCACCTGAAGTGACTCCATCCCAGTGCCCAGTCAGGAACCCCAAATATCCCCCCCAGCAATGGGGTTCGGAGGGTTAATCCCAAAATATGCAAAGCATTTAGGTTTAATCGCCCTATTAGGCCCACTACAAAGGAACTTTTTAAGTGTTACATGAAGCTTAGTGGCCACTGGTAACTCCTGCTCTTATTCCGAGCAGAACTGGAGGAGTTGCTTTATTATTATTATGATTTTTTTTTTTCCATTTGGATTTAGAAGATTAGGACGGGGCGAGGCGGCTGCCCGGCTCACATGCCTGCCCTCATGCTGCCATATAGATTATCATAACTCCCTGCCTGGCTGGGTATTGAACCCTTTTAGGCTGTAATGAAAAGAGCTGCAGGGGAGAAGAGACCTGGGGAATAAATCCATGGATGAGGTTTTCCTCTTCCCATTATTTGTTCCAGCTCACGGAACGAGGTACAAAAAGCTCCCCCATGCAGGGCTTGAGGGGGTTCTGTGCCACGAGGGGCTGCAAATAAACTCTAAAAATGTTCCTGGCTTGCTGCAGCACCCCTGGGCTTGGCTCAGGTTTTCCACAGGGGGATTTCAGGGGGTTTTCCTTGCGGAGAATCCAGGAGAGCAAAATCAAATGCTGCTGGTTGGGTTGTGGAGCCCTGGGGATGCAGTTTAGTCTCAGTTTTAGCCACATTTCTGAAGAAATTTTGCTTTCTTTTCCTGGCTCCTCAGTCCCCACCTCTGGGACTCCTGGAACAACCAGAGGTGAAATCTTGGAGCCTGAGGCTCCAACTTTGGTGGGGAAAAAAAAGGGGGAAAAGCCAAATTTTGGCAACCGCTGCCTTCCTCGATCTTGTCTTTGCCAACAGCTGAAGAACAAGTTCATCAAGAAGATCCCCAAGGACGCCGAGGCCTCCAACGTGCTGGTGGGGGAGGTGGAGTTCCTGGAGAAGCCCTTTGTGGCCTTCGTGCGGCTGCTCCAGGCCACCATGCTGGGGGGGGTGACGGAGGTGCCCGTCCCCACCAGGTGAGCGCCGTCCCCTGGGCGCGTCCTGAGGGCTCTCTCCGGTGGCACCAGGGCTCCGAGGTGGCCGACGCGGCGCCTTTCCCTCCCCAGGTTCCTCTTCATTCTCCTCGGCCCGGCGGGAAAGGCCAAGTCCTACAACGAGATCGGCAGGGCCATCGCCACGCTCATGGTGGACGATGTGAGTGGAGGCCACCCCAGCCCTCGTGTGGCACTCAGAACCCAGCAAAGAAAGCAATTTCCACCTTATCACCTCAAAAATTGAGATTGAAACCCCCAGGAGGACGTGGGGCTGGGGGCTGACCCCTGTCCCGTGTCCACCCCCAGCTCTTCAGCGACGTTGCCTACAAAGCCCGGGACAGGGAGGACCTGATCGCCGGCATCGACGAGTTCCTGGACGAGGTCATCGTCCTCCCGCCCGGCGAGTGGGACCCCAACATCCGCATTGAGCCTCCCAAAAAAGTGCCCTCGGCTGAGAAGAGGTGGGTGGGGCTGCACCAGCCTGCGGCCCCTCCTGTGTCCAGTTCTGGGGGGGAAGAGCCTTGCTTGGCTTCATCCCTGGCAGTGACCCCTCCAGGTGTTCCAGAGATGTTGGGTTTGCAGCAGGGTTTGACCCCAGCTTGGCTCAGAGCTGTTCCCATCCTCCTGGGACAGTGGGAGGTGACCCTACCCTGGGCAGGACTTGAACTGGATGATCCTTGAGGTCCCTCCCAGCCCAACCCAACCCATGGCTCCACAAATTGACCAAACCCAGCTCTGGATCTGGCCAAATTTGCCCCAAAACCCACGCTCAGTGCAGGCTCAGTGTGAGCTGCACCACAGCTTTGGCCACGGTCCTCACACCAGGGCCGTGTACCCATCCAGCGGTGCCAGTCTGGCAATGCCAACGTGGCGGTGTCAATCCAGTGGAGCCCATCCGGCGGTGCTGATCCGGTGGCACCAATGTGGCAGTGCTGATGTGGCAGTGCCCACCCAGCAGTGCCCACCCGGCGGTGCCAGTGTGGCAGTGCTGATGTGGCAGTGCCCACCCGGCGGTGCCCACCCGGCGGCGCCAAGGTGGCAGTGCTGATGTGGCAGTGCCCACCCGGCGGTGCCGAGGTGGCGGTGCCGAGGTGGCCGGGCGGGTGCGAGGTGGCGGTGCCGCTGTCCCGCAGGGGGAGGAGCTGGCCTGGACCGGCAGGTGAGCCGGGAACCACCCCCTAGAAACCTCCAGAATGTGCCAGGATCCGTCAGCATCTCCTGTGGGCTCATCCTGGGGTGTCCTGGGGTGAAATCCTGGTGGGAAGGGGTTTTTGTCAGCACCAGATCTATTTATGTGTCTATATAGAAATTGTATTTATGTAGCAATATTTATAAATCTCCCAGCTGGCCAGAGGAGCTGTGGATCCCCAGAAGTGTCCAAGGCCAGCTTGGACAGGGCTTGGAGCAGCCTGGGACGGTGGGAGGTGTCCCTGCCATGGCAGGGGTGGGATGGGACAGGATTTAAGGTCCCTCCCAACCCAAACCTCTCCCGGACTCCACGATTCTGTTTTGGTGGAAGTCACCAGGTGTCGGTGTCACCTCAGTGGTGTCTCTGCAGGTTTTGTGGTGGCCTCTATCTGGATATCAAGAGGAAGCTGCCCTGGTTCCCGAGCGACTTCTACGAAGGTTTCCATATCCAGTCCATCTCCGCCATCCTCTTCATCTACCTGGGCTGCATCACCAACGCCATCACCTTCGGGGGGCTGCTGGGGGACGCCACCGACAACTACCAGGTGTGGCCCAGGTCTCACCAGCCAGGGGACAGGCAGGGATGGGATCAGTGGAATGGGATCCATGGGATGGGATGGAATCGATGGGATCCATGGGATTGGGATGGGATGGATGGGATCCATGGGATGGGATGGAATCGATGGGATCCGTGGGATTGGGATGGGATGGGATGGATGGGATCCATGGGATGGATTTTACCCTACTTGTGCCATGCCAAGCTTCTGGGGATGGACATTCTCTGCCAGGTGGGACTGGCAGCCCCAGAGCACCGGAATCCCTCCATGGCAATGCCAGGAGCAAGGGGACACGGTCCCAAACCATCCCGAGCAGGTCCCTCAGCCCCATCTCCATCGGGAGGTCCATGGGGACGTGGCGTGGCCCAGCAGCCCCGTGACGCCCCCTCTGCTCCGTCCCCAGGGGGTCATGGAGAGCTTCCTGGGCACGGCCATGGCCGGCTCCATGTTCTGCCTCTTCGCCGGGCAGCCCCTCATCATCCTCAGCAGCACCGGCCCCATCCTCATCTTCGAGAAGCTGCTCTTCGACTTCAGCAAGTGAGTGCTGGGCCACCCCAGGGGACAGCAGGGCACGTCCCCGCTGGGGTGGGATGCGTCCCCAGCACCCAGCTGATCTCACAGGGCCGTGTGTCCCCTGTTCCAGAGGCAACGGGATCGACTACATGGAATTCCGCCTGTGGATCGGGCTGCACTCGGCCCTGCAGTGCCTTATCCTGGTGGCCACCGACGCCAGCTTCATCATAAAGTACATCACGCGCTTCACCGAGGAGGGCTTCTCCACTCTCATCAGCTTCATCTTCATCTACGACGCCATCAAGAAGATGATCGGGGCCTTCAAGTACTACCCCATCAACTCGGACTTCAAGCCCGACTACGTGACCATGTACAAGTGCGAGTGCGTGGCCCCCGACCCAGGTGAGTTCACCCCGGGGCCGCCCGGGCAGGAGCCGGGGGTGGGAGGGTCCTGGTGTGGAGGAATCCCGGCCCAGGACGTGGGAGGAGGCAGCTGGGCTGGAGACACCTGCAACTCATTGTCCTCCTCTGAGGGGGCTCTGGAGATGGAGGAAGAGCCTCGTTCCCCTTGGATGAACTTCCTGGGACACAGCAAACGGAGATCTCAGCCTGGAGCGGCCAGACCTGGATGGATAAGAAGGAATTATGGAAGAAAAAAAGGACATTTTGGGTGATTCCAGCCTGCTGCTGATGGAAACTGAATCTCCAGGAAACACCTGGAGTGGTTCTGTGCTCTGCGGTGTCTGGGACACCCCAGGATGTCCCAGCTGGGCGTGGAAACCTCCATGGACCGTTTTCCTCCTTTTTCCACTCCTGTTCCAAAAGGAGAGGCCATCAGGCTCTGAGCAGAAGGTCCTTGCATGGTTTTGCTCTTGGGCAGACGTCCTGGATGATCCCAGATCTGAACTGTGGAGCTTGGGCACTCCTGGAAGGGAGCGCAGACGGCTTCGGGCTCAAGGCAGCGAGCGGCTGCTCCCCCAGGAGCTGGATTATGTCAAAAATCCAAATTTTGGGGAGCACCAGCTGCAGGCAGAGGAGACTGACAGTGGCTGGAGGTGAAGGTGGATGAAGATAACAATGGATGAAGGTCACAGTGGATGAAGATGACGATGGATGAAGGTGACGGTGCATGAAGGTGACAGTGGATGAAGGTGATGGTGGATGAAGATGATGGTGAAGTTCTGCCCATCTCCTTCCTTCAAGAGAAGCACCCAAGACCCTCCATCCAACGCATTCCCAATGCAGCTGCCACTCCCAGGAGAGCTCTCACCTCATGGCAATTGCAGCCATTGGGTTGAATTTCACATTTTTCCTCAATTCCTGCTCAATCCACCCCTCCGTGAGCACCACGATCCCACTGGGAGCCGGGACCCCAGAGCAGCAGCAGAACCAATTCCTGCCCCAAACCCGACCCACAGGGAGCGGAGCCGGAACCCCCAGAGCCGGAATTCCCGGACGGAGCCGTGAGCACCCCCGGGAGGAGCCTTCAGCCTCCAGGGAGGTCTCCCCCTTCTCCAAGCCCCCACCCAAGCAGCCCAGAGGCGTCTGCACCCCAATCCCTGATCCCACTCCTCCCCCTGGCTGCCCGAGGCAGCCGTGTCCAGGCTGGATTTAAAATCCCTCTAGAAATTATGTTTATTTCCCTCTCCATCCTTAATTTTTTTTTTTTAAATTCCCTTTTTTTTCCATCCCTGCTGATTTTTGATTATTATAACTGATTTGTCCCATATTTGTCTCTGCTGCACACATCAATTGGGGCTGATTTCAATCTCAAGTGAGTATCGCCTTCTAAATATTAAAACTATTTTAATATTTGATACTCTCCCCCCACGGGGGGGTTCCATTGTTATCTTTTTTCCATGTGTTTGACTTCTCTCTCTCTCTAAAAAGGTTTGTGTGGAGCCCTTAGGGCTCTTCTCTTTAACCCCACCGGTGCCGTGCCGCCCTTTTTAAAGGCGTAGAAACCCCAAAATAGGGTTTGTGGAAAAAAAAAAGGTTGTGGAGGAGAGAAATGAGAACCAAGCCGATGTTTTTAGGGCTGAGTTTGTCCCCCAGAGCTCGGTCCTGGCAGCCCTGGGCTCTGTGTCCTAACCCAGCCTCTCCTTCATTAATCCCCGGCGCCGGGGCTGGAGGCGGCGGCCGAAGAGGATGGAACAGGGGGCGGCAAAGCCATCCCAGAATTCCTGAATTCCCGAATTCCCTCTTTTAGGGGCGCCCCGAGACATCCCGGGGGTGCTCCCGGAGCTGCGGAGCTGCGTCGCCTCAAGAGCCGAGGAGGAGAAGGTGCCGGGGGCTCGAAAAGACGGAATTTCGCACCGACGACACCAAAACACCCCCAAACTATTAAAAAAAAAAAAAAAGAATAATAATTTTAAAAAGGCAAATCGGGTGTGATTTGGGTGCCACCTCTCCAAAAAAAAAAAAAATAAAAACCACCCCAGGCTGCTTTCCCAGCCTTCCACCCCGGTGGTTTTAAGTCCACCTTGCTCCTGGCAGCTTCCTTGGGAAGCTCCTGGAAATTTTAGGAAGTGGGAAGCTCCTGGAAATTTCAGGAACTGGGAAGCTCCTAAAAAATCCCCTGTGGCCCAGCCCTGGCCAGCCCTGCAGGGAGAAGCCGCCGCAGGAGCCGCCGCGTCCTCCCCGGCGCGTGGGATTAATCAGGGAGAATTAGAAAAGGGGGATTTGCCCCCAAAATCCCGGGATGTCAATCCCGGCCGGGCTCAGCAGGCCAGGCCCAGCTGGGGTTCAGCCCCCAAAGCTCGGGTTTAGCCCCAAAACCTCAATAACCGACTCCTTTCCCGCAGCCAACGCGACCTTGTTCGATGCTTCAGCTCCGGTGGCAGCGAACACCACTAACGTGTCTCTGGTAAGGACTGGGATCTGCTCAGCCCAGGGGAAATTTGGGATCAGGGAGGGGGAACCGGGGGATTCCAGCACCCAGGAGCGGGATGGGCCAGCTCGGAGCAAGGGGAACTCAAATTTGGGTTCCCAGCAGCACCAAATCCACACTTTCCCCCCCTAAATTTGTATCAGGTCTGCGGTTCTGGGTATCCCCAAAACTCTGGGAATTCGCCTTTCCTTGTGTGCTGAAATGGCTCAAACTGCTCTTTTTGGGGCTTGAGCAGGAAATTCCCTTTTTTGCAAGCTGCAGTTGCTAATAACGCTGGTTTTGCTCAATTGGGTTGTGAAATCCCATTTTTCTTGCACAGTGTGATCCTTAAAGTACAGTTTTGGGTTTTGGACAGGAAATTTCCCTTTCCACCTTTGCTGGATTTGGGCTGAAATTCCCCATTTCCCCGCACACCACAATAATTCCAAATTTTACTAATTTTGCTTTTTTCGGGTTTCTTGCCAGTCCAATGCTCTCAACCTCACAGCTCTGGACTGGACCCAGCTGAGCAAGAAGGAATGTCTCAAATACGGCGGCAGCTTAGTGGGAAAATCCTGCAAATTCGTGCCCGACCTGGCCCTCATGTCCTTCATCCTCTTCTTTGGCACCTACTCCATGACCCTGACCCTGAAAAAATTCAAATTCAGCCGCTACTTCCCCACCAAGGTAAGGAAAGAACCAAATTCTGCCAGATCCTTTCCCAAAAACGAGGGGAAACAGGAGCTGCCGGGGGGTTTGGGAAGGTTGGAAGCAGAGAACTCCAGGAAAAGAAATCCCTGGGTTTTTTAGGGGGATTTGGCCACAGGTGGGGTCCTCCCTGAGGTTTTAGACCCTGATTTTTGGAATTCTGTGAAGGATTTAGGGCATCCTCCTCTCCGAACTGGAGTTGGGTTAATGGGTGGACAATTAATGAACAAGAATTTGTGGGATCATGGATGAGGGATGGGTGGGATCATGGGTGAGGGATTTGTGGGATGATCCCACCCATAGGGAAGTGGTCACCGGCCCAGAGTCCCATGGACATCAATGACCAGTGGTGACCAGGGCTCCCCTCAGGGCCAGCATTAATTAATGAGCTCATTAATGATGCAAACAAAGGGGTTTGCAGGTGACACCAAGGGACAATTCCAGAGGATGGGGACGTCCACAGAGACCTGGACAAGCTGCCTTCCCAGCCCATAAATCCCCTTCCCAGCCCATAAATCCCCTTCCCACCCCATTAATTCCCCTTCCCACCCCATTAACTCCCGCTCCACCCCATTAATTCCCCTTCCCATCCCATTAATCCCCTTTCCAACCCCGTTTCCCTGTCTTGCCTCCAGGTCAGGGCTTTCATTGCTGATTTTTCCAATGTCTTCTCCATCCTGCTCTTCTGTGGAGTGGACGCCTGTTTTGGACTGGACACCCCCAAACTCCACATCCCCAGTATCATCAAGGTTCGGCCTCCCCTCCTCTTCTCCCCACTCTCTTTTTCCAGGTTTTTTTGGGAATCTCACAGCTCCAGGCACTGTCTTAAAAGCTACTTGGTCTTTTCTAACAATATTCTAATTTTCTGACTTTCTTTCCTCTCATTTTTGTTGTTTTTCCTCCCTTTTTTGCCATTTTTCCTCCCTTTTTTTGCCATTTTTCCTCCTTTTTTGCCATTTTTCCTCCCTTTTCTCTCTCCCCCTCCTGGCTGGCAGCTCCGTAAGCTCATTAGCGATTTCTCCATCTTTATGTCCATACTAATGTTTGTGGGGCTGGATGTGCTCTTTGGACTCAACACCCCAAAGCTCCAAGTGCCTACCGACTTCAAGGTAAAATCCCAAAATTCCACAAAACCCCACTGCAGAAGGATTTCTCCTCCCCCATCCAGGGGCTGACTTGGGGATCCCAGTGAAGTTCCCAATGGTGGTTCCAATGGGGACCCCAAACAGAAATCCCAATGGGGATCCCAATGGAAACCCCAGTGAGGATCCCAATACAGATCCCAGTGTGGACCCCAATAGGGACCCCAAATGGAAATCCCAATGAGGATCCCAGTGAGGATCCCAATGATGATCCCCATGAAGATCCCAATGGAGATCCCAACAAGAATCCCAGTGAAGATCCCAATGAGGACCCCAGTGGGGATCCCAATAGAAACCCCAAGGAGGATCCCAATAGGGATCCCAGTGAGGATCCCCATGAAGATCCCCATGGGGATCCCAGTAGAAATCCCAACAAGGATCCCTCCCGATGGGGATCCCAGTGGGGATTTGAGGGCGGTTTGGGGCACAGGATTTAGGATGGATCTGGGATGGGGTCGTCCCCAAATGCCACCCCTTGGGTTTTCCCAACCCTTGCGCTGTTCCCGAGGTTCCGACCCCGCTGTCCTCCCCAGCCCACGCGCGTGGACCGGGGCTGGTTTGTGTTCCCCTTCGGGAAGAACCCGTGGTGGGTGTACCTGGCCAGCGCCCTGCCCGCCCTGCTGGTCACCATCCTCATCTTCATGGACCAGCAGATCACGGCCGTCATCGTCAACAGGAAGGAGCACAAGCTGAGGGTGAGACCCCCAGGGATCCCCCACAGCACCCAGGGACCCCCCAGAGCACCCAGGGCACCCCAGGAGCCCCCAGAGCACCCAGGACCCCCCAGAGCACCCAGGGCACCCCAGGAGGCCCCAGAGCACCCAGGATTGGGGTGGGGTTGGGAGCTGCCCCTGGCCTTGGCCAGCTGCGGGTTTGGGGTGAGGCAGGGCCTGGGGGTGAAGTTGTGTGGGTAACGGGGTGCAGGGGGGTAATATGGGGCGACACAGGGGGATGTGGGGTGATGTAGGGTGATACAGGGTGCCCCATGTCCAAGTGGGGTACATCACAGTGACCTCACTGTGGGGTACATCACTGGGTGCCCCATATCAGTGTGGGGTGACATGGGGTGACACCAGGTGCCCCAAGGCCGTTTGGGGCGCACCAAGGCCCTGCCTGGGGGACACCCCCACTGCAGAGCCCCCCGTGCTGTGTTGCAGAAGGCAGCTGGGTACCACCTGGACCTCTTCTGGGTGGGCATCCTGATGGCCGTGTGCTCCTTCATGGGGCTGCCCTGGTACGTGGCCGCCACAGTCATCTCCATCGCCCACATTGACAGCCTCAAGATGGAGACCGAGACCAGCGCGCCGGGGGAGCAGCCCCAGTTCCTGGGGGTCAGGTGGGCCTGGGGGGCCCAGCTGGGTCTGAGCGGTGTCCTGGAGCTGGGAGGACATTCTTGTCCTGGGGACACCAGGGACAGCACGGCCAGGGAGGGATTGTCCTGTCCTGGGGGACATCAGGGACAGGGAGGGATTGTCCTGTCCTGGGGGACATCAGGGCCTGGCAGGAGTTGTCAATCCCGTTCCCACTGGTGGTTCTCGGTTCCTCGGGGGTTCCTCGGGCTGACCCTGCTCCTGTCCCCCCTCCAGGGAGCAGAGGGTGACCGGCATCATCGTCTTCGTGCTTACGGGCATTTCGGTTTTCCTGGCTCCGATCCTGAAGGTAAAATTCCCATTCCCCCCTCCCTGCAGAGATTTGGGGACATGGGGACAAAAGCTGGGTCCTGTCCCATCGCGGTGACCTCCAGCGCTGTCCCTGTCCCTGGGGAGGAGCTGCTGCCTTCCCTGGGTCAGGCCGTGCTGTTCTCTGTTCCCAGTACATCCCCATGCCGGTGCTCTACGGGGTCTTCCTCTACATGGGTGTGGCGTCGCTGAACGGCATCCAGGTGAGTGCCCTTCCTCCTCATCCTCATCCTCCTCAATGTTGTCCTCATTCCCATCCTCTGTCCTCATCCTCCTCAATGTTGGCCTCATTCTCCTCATCCTCCTTATTCCCATCCTACTTCCTCATCCTTGTCATTCTCCTTCTCATCATCCTCATCCTCCTTCTCTTCCTCATCCTTCTTGTTCTCCTTCTCCTTGTCCTCCTTCTCTTCATCGTCCTCCTCCTCCTCACTGACCACAGGCTGTCCCACACTGCCTTCAAAAGGAGGATTTTTACTCCAAAATTTCCACGTGGGACAGCAGATACCCAAAACCCTCAGAGAAAACACCAAAACCCCACAAATTCCCTGTCTGGGGGAACAAAAGAGGCTTTTCCTGGGCAGTCTGTGGGGTGGGGCTGAGGATGAACCCTGGCCTTCCTCCCTGGGCAGTTTTGGGATCGCTGCAAGCTCTTCCTGATGCCGGCCAAGCACCAGCCCGACTACGTGTTCCTGCGGCACGTCCCGCTGCGCCGCATCCACCTCTTCACCCTGGTGCAGATCGTCTGCCTGGCCGTGCTCTGGATCCTCAAATCCACCGTGGCCGCCATCATCTTCCCCGTCATGGTAATCCCATCCTACCTTGGAAGGGTTTTTTGGCATTTTTGGTGGGTCCCATCATCATCTTCCCCGTCATGGTGATCCCATCCTACCTTGGAAGGGTTTTTTGGCATTTTTGGTGTGCTCCCATCATCATCTTCCCCGTCATGGTGAGCCCATCCTACCTTGGAAGGGTTTTTTGGGATTTTTGGTGAGGTCCCACCATGGCTGCCACCATCTTCCCCATCATGGCAGTCCTATCCTCACCCCAAAGGAGTTTTTTAGGGATTTAAGGAGATTTTGGCAGTCCTACCATGGCCACCATCATCTTCTCCATCGTGGGCATTCCCATCCTCGGTCCAAAGGGTTTTTTGGGATTTAAGGGATTTTTGGCTTGGTGGTCACCACTAGATCTTGGGTTGAGATGCTCCTGGACCTCTCCCCTGTCAGATCTTGGCCCTGATCCTGGTGAGGAGGCTCCTGGATTTCGTCTTCTCCCAGCACGACCTGGCCTGGATAGACAACATCATCCCCGAGAAGGAGAAGAAGAAGGAGGACGACAAGAAGAAGAAGAAGAAAGGCAACAAAGGCGACAGCAGCAGCGATGAGGAGGTGGGCACAGGGTCACCCAAGGACAGGGGGACATCCCAGAGCTGGGGAGGGACAATTCCCACTGGGAACTGGGACGAAGGTCTTGGATTCCTGGAGCTGTTCCAGGGCAGGGACAGAACCGGCTGAGTGAGGGGTTCTGTCATGGAACCCACCATGGAAAACCCACCCTGGAAATTCCACCCCGGAAAAGCCACCAGGGAAAACTCACCAAGGAAATCCCATCAGGGAAATCCACCAGGGGAAAATCCACCAGCTCCAGAGCCGCTGGAGCACCGCTCATCCCAAAGATCACTGAGATTTCCATAAATCACAAAAAAAAATTTCAGGAATCTCCTGGGTTTTGTCGCCCCCAAGCTGGTGCTGATGGGGGTTTGTGAAAAATGTCTGAGTTTGGGATGGTTTGGGGCCCCCAAAAGCTTCTCATGATGAAGTTTTATGGCTGGGAAAGAGCAGGTTCAGCTCCACCTCCACCAAAAAAACACGGAATAAATTTGGGGGGGGTTCATTCCACAACCCCAGAGAGTTTGAGCTCAGTTTAACTCCTTATCTGCTGGCAGGGCCTTTCCTCTGGCTGATCACCCCCAAAATCTGTAATTCCCAGGAGTTTTCCTCCTCCTCCCACTGCCCAGGAAGGTGAAATTGGTGATTTTGGTACAGGAAAGGGGGGGATTGGTGATTTTGGTACAGGAAAGGGGGGATTGGTGATTTTGGCCCAGGATGCAGCGGGGGCCCAGGGGGATTTTTGGGGTCACCTGGGCAGCGTTTCAGCTGTGTGTCCCCACAGGAAAGAGGGCCTCCACCTGGAGCTCTGCGTTCCGACTCCTCCCCGAACGGCTCGGACATGGATCGCAGGTAAGCGGGACCCCTCCCCATCCCCGGGGGGAAATTTGGGATCCTCTCAGCTCAAAGCCTGCAGGCAGCGGCGGCAGCAGCCCCGGGGCGGGTTTGGGGTGGGGGCAGCCCCCTGGCTGCTCACCCCCCTCTCCCCTGCTGCCCCCCAGTATCACCCTGCACCTGAAGATCTCGTGCCCGTCGTCTCCCGCCTTTAACTACTCCCGCAACCCCATCTGTGCCGTGCCCCAGGTGAAGATCGAGATGGAGTCGGATTACGAGGACAGCGACACCGAGAAGGCCCCGCGGGACATGGGCAGCGAGACCACGCTATAGCCCCGCCCGCCGGGGCTCCAAAATTGAATTTAATTTATATCTAGCTAGGTAGAGATAGCGCCGCGGTCACGGGGTCGGATAAAGGAAACTGGGGGCGTTCCTCTCTGCCGGACAGGCGGCCCTGGAGGCCCCGTGCCCCGGCGGATTTAGGGTCCCACACCTCTGTGGGTTTTAGGGTCCTACACCCCAGTGGATTTAGGGTTGCACATCCTGGTGCATTTTAGGGTCCCACGCCTCAGTGGATTTAGGGTCGTGGGCCCCGGGGGTTTTAGGGTCCCATGCCCCAGTGGGTTTTAGGGCCCTGCACCCAGGTGTGTTTTAGGGTCCCACATCCTGGAATTCCCTCTCTTCCCACTGGGTGAAGGCAACGCCGCTGGCGGCAAAACGGGGCCAGAAAGGTGGGATCGGTGATTTTGGCAAAGAAAGGTGGAATCGGCGGTTTTGGCAAAGGAATGGTTAGATTGGTGGGTTTGGCCCTGAAAGGTGGAAATTGTGATTTTGGCCAAGAAAGGTGGAATTGGTGATATCGGCACAGGAAAGGTGGAATCCGATTTTGGCCCCAGAAAGGTGGAATTGGTGATTTTGGCACAGGAAGGGTGGAATTGGTGATTTTGGCCCCAAAAAGGGAAAGGTGGAATCGGTGATTTTGGCACAGGAAGGGTGGAATTGGTGATTTTGGCAAAGTGGGATCAGTGATTTTGGACCCAGAAAAGAGGAAGCACCTGGGATGGGGATGGAGGAAGAGAGGGCAGCTGGGACGGGGATGAGGAGGAGAAGGAGGAAACACAACAAGATGGGGATGAAGAGGAGGAAGCAGCTGGGATGAGGAGGATGAGGCAGGATGGGGATGAAGAGAAGGCTCTTGGGCTGAGGAGGGAGTCAGGAGTGGTTCCTGATGGAATGCAGGCTGGTTTCCACAGGGAAATGGGAATGGTGGTTCCTGATGGAATGCAGGCTGGTTTCCACAGGGAAATGGGAACAGTGGATGCAGCGAAGCCCTTTGGTCGCCCGCCCCACATCCTCACCCGTTACCTCTGCCAGGCCTGGGAACAGCCCCAGGGAAATCCAAGGCTCCTCCCTGGAGGATTCTCCCTGGAGGAATCCAGGATTCCCTCTGGCTCTGCTGCCCAGGGGCTCCATTCCCACCCGGCGCCGGGAGCAGCCCCTGCCCCCAGTGCTCCCAGTCCCACCAGCAGCTCCTCCCAGTGCCCGGCAGCGATTTGGGGTCCCCCGGGGGCTCTTCCCACCCGGGTGGGGATCCAGGCTCCCTCCAGCTCTTCCAGCCCTGCTGAGGCTTTAAAGAAATTCTCCACCCACGGCCCAGGCCCAGCCTTGGTTTAGGAACGCTGGGCCCAGCACCCCTGGAATCGATTTTTTCTCATTTTTCCTGGACGAATCCTTCAGGTTTTTCCCTCCCAGAGCCCCCAGGCCCTTCCCCCTGAGCAGAACTGACCTGACACTGACACCAGCAGCACTGGGGTTCTACTGGGACACCAGTTAAACACTGTAAATGGGACACCAGTCAAACACTGGGACACCAGCGGCACATTTTAACTGGGACACCAGTTCAACATTACTGGAACTGGGACACCAGTTCAACATTACTGGAACTGGGACCCCAGTTAAACACTGTACATAGGACACCAGTTCAACACTGCAGCTGGGACACCAGTTAAACACTGGGACACCAGTTCAACACTGTACATAGGACACCAGTCAAACACTGCAAACAGGACACCAGTTAAACCCTGTAACTGGACACCAGTTACTGCAAACAGGACACCAGTGACACCAGTTAACTGGACACCAGTTAAACCCTGTAACTGGTCTGTTCCTGACCCCTGTAAATACCCAAATCCTCTGAGACTCGAAGGCCATTTCCTGTTTATGGCATTTCTTGTTCTGGTTCTGGTGCAGCTCCGGGGACTCGTGGCAGTGCCCAAACCCTGCCCTGGGCAATGCCCAAACCCTGCCCTGGCAGTGCCCAAACCCTGCCCTGGGCAATGCCCAAACCCTGCCCTGGCAGTGCCCAAACCCTGCCCTGGGCAATGCCCAAACCCTGCCCTGGCAGTGCCCAAACCCTGCCCTGGGCAATGCCCAAACCCTGCCCTGGCAGTGCCCAAACCCTGCCCTGGTAACATCCAAACTCTTGCTGTAGTTCCTGTGCCCACCCTGTGCCAGCTGCAGAGTGCTCTGGGCAGGTCCAAGGTTTTAATCCCGGTTTAATTCTTTCCCTGCTGCCCAGGGCTCTGGGCAGGTTTAAGGTTTTAATCCTGGTTTAACTCACTTTCTCTGCAGCGTGCTCTGGACAGGTTTAAGGTTTTAATCTGGGTTTAATTTCCTCTGCAGAGTGCTCTGGGCAGGTTTAAGGTTTTAATCTGGGTTTAATTTCCTCTGCAGCGTGCTCTGGGCAGGTTTAAGGTTTTAATCCCGGTTTAATTCTCTCTGCTGCCCAGGGCTCTGGGAGCTGGGCCGCGGGGCAGAGCTCGGCTCTTTGGGCTCAGTTTGTCCCTTTTGGGCGAGGTTCCCCCAAGGTTTTGGGGTTTTTTAGTACCAAGTCTCAGCCTCCAGCACGGCACCACTGAACCAGGTTGGATTTCTCACGACACAACCCAATAAAAACCTTCCCATGAACCTGAGCTGTCCTGTGCTTCATGTGGGAACCCCAAAGTTCCCTCCCAGGGGATGGGGCAGGAGGGGCCTTCTGGAACC
>VZSU01000463.1:43630-61607 GCA_013398715.1 Nesospiza acunhae | reverse complement strand
CCCCCCCGAGATAAAACTCAGTGCCTCAGGCAGGAGACATTGTGTGTGCTTATCTGGAAGTTCCCTTTCCTCCAGGCTGATAACATTTTGAGCAGAGTGAAAATAGGAATTGCCATCCCCAGCCTGGTGTTATCGCTTTGGGAACAGCTTTTCTATGGCTCCAGCTGATGGAAAAATGCATCATTTAATCATATTGAACATAGACTCTGCTGCTGGTGAAGTGGAGTTGTATTATGTGGAATGTGGAAGGGGGAATTGAAGGAAATCACTCTTAGCAGGGATCTGATGTAGATACCAGGCTGCAGCAGGGTGGGAAGGGGGTTTGTGCTGCTGTTCCCTCACACTGGGCAAAATTATTGGGAAGTCTGTGCAAGGAGGTTTGTGCTGCTGTTCCCTCACACTGGGCAAAATTTTGGCAATTCTGTGCCCTCCTTGAGCTGCAGGTGGGGATGGGAGCAGGACCTGCCCTACCCTGGCTCTATCAGGAGCTGCCTCAGCCATCCCTGCCTGCTCTGTGTATCTTCCCTTGTGTCCCCTTGAACCCGGATGGGACAGAGATTTTGGGCAGGAAAAAACTAACCAGAGGAGACAGAGCTGAAATAAATGAACTGCTGCTGCTCTGTCTGAGTGAAGGATGTTGTGGTTATGTCAGTGTCTTCTTCCAGAAGAATTCTGTCTTCCAAAAATTGTTAACAGGTTTTTGCCTGTTCTCAGCTACTTATTCATGCCCCTGAGCTCCTGCTCTCTGAGGATGTAGAACATTTTTTTTCAGGCTGTAAATCCCATCAGGGAAATGTTTCCTTCTGCAGGGCTTTTGCCATTCTCACTTTAAAATGAATTTATTTCTTTTAACCCAGATATTCTCCTGGCCTGGCACAGCAAACACTGATGCAGGGTGGCTGAGGGAGTTCTCAGCTGCAGAGGGAGGGGAGGGGACAGGAGAGGAAGGTTGGAAAACAGAAATCCTTTGATCTTGGTGGTTGTTTTTGTGCTGTTTGTTTGCACGTGCTGCACGCTGGTTTTTACAGTGCTGGCTGCTGTGCCTGCTCTGTGTGACAGTGAAAAGAACATTTCCCTAATGCTGTGGGGTCTTTTAGGTGGCTATGGGGTGTTTCAGGTGCCTTTGGGGTGGTTATGGGGTTTTTAGGGGATATGAGGTGTTTTAAATGGCTTTTAGGGTGTTTTAGATGGCTATGGGGTGGTTATGGGGTGTTTTAAGTCGCTGTGGGATGTTTTAGAGGGCTGTGGGATGGTTGTGGGGTGTTTCAGAGGACTATGAGGTGTTTTAGATGGCTTTTAGGATGTTTTAGATGACTATGGGATATTTTAGATGGCTTTTGTGTGGCTGTGGCATGTCCTATGATGTTTATGGGGTGTTTTAGGGAACTGTGAGGTGTTTTAAATGGATTTTAGGGTGTTTTAGATGCCTGTGAGGTGATTATGGGGTGTTTTAGGTGGCTGTGGGATGTTTTAGAGGCTGTGGGATGGTTGTGGGGTGTTTTGGGGACTATGAATGTTTTAGATGGATTTTAGGATGTTTTAGGTGACTGTGGGATATTTTAGATTGGCATGTTCTATGATGTTTATGGGGTGGTTTAGATGCCTCTTGGATGGCTCTGGGGTGCTGTATATGGCTTTGGGGTGGCTGTGGGGTGGTTTAGATCCTTATGAGGTGGCTGCTGGGTGTTGTAGATTGCTGTGAGGTGGTTTAGATGGTTATGGGCTGTCTGTGAGGTGTTTTAGATCATTATGGGGTGTTTTAGGTGGTTATGAGGTGTTTTAAATGGTCATGGGGTGGCTATTGGGTGTTTTAGGTGGCTGTGGGATCTTTCAGATGGCTGTGGGGTGGCTGTGGAGTGGCTTAGATGGTCATGAGGTGGTTTAGATGTTTATGGGATTGCCATGAGGTTCTGTAGATGGCTGTGGGATGGTTTACATTTTTATGGGATTACCATGGGGTGGTTTAGATGGTTATGGGGAGGTTTAGATGGTTATGGGATTGCCATGAGGTGCTGTAGATGGCTGTGGGGTGGTTTACATTGTTATGGGATTGCCATGGGGTGGTTTAGATGGTTATGGGGAGGTTTAGATGGTTATGGGATTGCCATGAGGTGCTGTAGATGGCTGTGGGGTGGTTTACATTGTTATGGGATTGCCATGGGGTGGTTTAGATGGTTATGGGGAGGTTTAGATGGTTATGGGATTGCCATGAGGTGCTGTAGATGGCTGTGGGGTGGTTTACATTGTTATGGGATTGCCATGGGGTGGTTTAGATGGTTATGGGGAGGTTTAGATGGTTATGGGATTGCCATGAGGTGCTGTAGATGGCTGTGGGGTGGTTTACATTGTTATGGGATTGCCATGGGGTGGTTTAGATGGTTATGGGGAGGTTTAGATGGTTATGGGATTGCCATGAGGTGCTGTAGATGGCTGTGGGGTGGTTCATGTGGCCACATCCCAAGTGGTGGCCGTGTGCCTGTAGGTGCCCGTGAAGAGAAAAGCTCAGAAGCAGAGCAGGAAGAATAAATCCCCATTTTTGCTGGGTCAGTGCAAAGAGGAGGGCACAGGGGCTGGGGGGGAGCAGTGCCAGGGCCAGCAGTGCCCTTGGGCAGGTGGGGCAGTGCCCAAACCCCAAATTCGGACAGGAATTTGCTGCTTTCCCTGGATGTCCCCTTGGAGAGCAGGAGCTGGTCCTGTTGTGTCCCAGCTCTGACTGTCCCAGGGAGCTGCCCTGGTCCCAGGGTCCTTTCAGGGTGACAATGTCACCAAACCCTGATTTATTTCCAGAGTTTTAAAGTTATTCCCAAGATGTTCTGTGCCACAGATTGGTGCTGAGCTGAGTCACTGAGTTTTCTTCCTGTTAATTTATTTAATAACCACTGAAAACTCTTAATTAACAAATACATCTTGACTATTTAAAGGAAAAAAAACCCTTTCTCTGTGCACATCTGTTACCCTCTCCAGAATTCCAATTGCTCTGATCCAGAGGTGCATCCAGAGCTCCTAAAGCAGAGCTCAGAATGTTTGCTGCAAACACCCATCCCTTGTTAAGCAGTATTTACATAAAACATGCTGACACCACTTTGGGGAGATTGAGTAGGATGCTTTCTCAGCTGTTGAAATTTGCACACGAGATGGAAGATGTTTTGATTAAAAGAAGGGTTAGCTGAATATTTTTTTTCCCTTTTATTCCCATGTGTCAGAATCAAAGCAGAGTTTCTCCAGGCGTTTTGCCCATTTTTTTCTCTTTTTTTCTGTTCCTCTTGTTCAGTTGTTTGGATTCTTTCCCTCAAGGTTGAGATTTTTGTGGGCTTTTTTTTCTCGTAGCAGAGGAATTCAGTTATTTAAGGAGATAAATACATATTAAAATGCCTTTTAGACAGAAATAAACACTATGACTGGGTTTAGCTTCCTGTTTATTTTTGGGAGCGTTTGTAAATTCATTCTGGAATTTATTGGATTGGCAACAGTGAACTGGGGACAGGCAGGGGGAAGAAACCAGGGAGATTTTCCCAGTAACGTCCTCCTGCCTCAGGAACAGCAGTGAAAAAGAGCACAGGAATAATTTCATTTTAGTTGTCCACCTTCTCCTTCCTTGTAATTTCTCTAATCTGAAGCAGTGAAAGAGCACAGGAATAATTTAATTTTAGTTGTCCACCTTCTCCTTCCTTGTAACTTCTCTAATCTGAAACCATTCCTGTGATAACATTTCCCTTCGTGGTTACTTAGTTGATTTTTTGAGCTTCATTTCCAAAGCCTCCTGTCAAGGAGGAGAACTCCAGCTTTCCTAATCAGTGCTGAAATGACTTCTACAAAGCCTAAAATGGAATTTTATCTCTTCTTTCCCCCTGCAGAGAGCACAAACGGTGCTTTTGTCATTCCTTTATTTTTTGCTCTGCGAGGGTGCCAGCGCCCCTGGCCACTGAGAAACTGGAGCAAAAGCTTTTTTTAGCAACTGGAGCAGAATTTTCATAATAAACCTGATCTCGTGCCGTCCCCGAGCCTCCTTTGGGGGGAATCAGGGAAGGAAAGTGGAATTAGGGAGGGTTGGAAGCGAGGGAGCTTCAAGGAGCCTCAGCCTAAAAACTCTCCACGGATTTGCTGCTGCAGCCTGGATTAGAGGACCCTTTAATTTGCTTTTAATTAAAATGATTTTCATTTATTCTGTGCCTTCTTCAGAGGTCCCGAGGCGCTTCACAAACTTGTGATGCTGTGTATAAAACACCAAATGCATATTCATGTGGTGCTGAGATTTCACCTGGAAGCTGAGGAGGAAGGAGAGTCTTACATTTTTTTGGTTGTTTTGGAGCCTCAGGAGAGTTTTACCTTTTTTTTTGGATGTTTTGGAGCCTCAGATCCCAATGACAGAGCAGCTTTTCAAGCACTGCTGCTGTACATCTTCTCAATGAGTTGTAGTCCAAAGTGTAAACACTGCCCTGCCATAAATAGCTTATCTGGATACGAGATTTAAATAGCCAGGGCTTTGTTTTTGCAACCTCATTCAATTGGAAAGAAAAAAAAAAAAGTCACGTAAATACCTTTTTATTTTTCTTTTTTTTTTTTCCAAAAAGGAAATGCACCTATTGCAGAAATTCCCTAAGGAAATGATGGATTAAAATGGAAAGTGTTGCATAGCTTGTAAATAGAGTTAATTATCTTTTAAATAGTTGATCTTAATGCACTGTAGATATTAAAAAAAATGAAGATAACCCTTTCCTAAATAAGACTGTGCTGCAATTTGTGTACTCTACAATAACTACTGAGGAAGAAAAGAAATAGGGCTTTTTTTACTTTTTTTGAATGACTTTCCTGGTGGTTTCTTTATTTTTGGTTATTTGCTGAGGCATAAACCCTGGATCAGCACAGAAACATGAGAAAATCCAGGAAATATTATGGGAAATGCAGTTTCAGGGGTGAATTTGATGCCCCAGCTGAGGTGGCAAAGAAACAACAGAGAGGAGGAGGCTGGCAGGAGCAGGGAATTTTTCCAGAGCCTTGAAAAGTTGCTACATTCTTGTTTTGAGAGAAGAACAAATCCTGATAGAGGAGATACTGAGATTTTCTTTTTTTTCATGCTCTTGTGAGGTGGGAGTTGGTCTGTTCTCCCAAGGAACAAGGGACAGCACAAGAGGAAATGACCTCAGGTTGTGCCAGGGGAGGTTTAGGGTGGATACTTGGGAAAATTCCTTTAGGGAAAGGATTCCTGCCCTGGCAGTGGTGGAGTCCCCATCCCTGGAGGGATTTAAAAGCCCTGTGGATGTGGCACTTGGGGACCTGGGACAGTGGTGGCTTTGGGGCCATGGTTGGACTTGATGATCTTGGAGGGTTTTTCCAACCTAAACAGTTCCATGGCTCTGTGGGTTTGGACAGCTCTAATGTAGGCCTGGCACATTTTCTAAGGCCTCTTTCCACTCTGCTGGAGGCAGAATTTCCCCATGTGCTTTCAGGCAGTTGTAGAAATTCAGGGACCGTGCCATGAGTTTTTAATATCCGATATTCAAGAGGGAAAACCAGAACAAAGTCCTTAAGCACAATATAAAGATGGTTATTTCCTAATGAATTTGTGTCTTGAAAAAAATGGCTCTTCTGCTCTCAAAGAAGAAAACCTGAAACTTTTGCTTGCTTACAGAGTGTCTGAAATTCCCCTGTTGAAGTTTGGGGAAGCAAAAGTCCTTTTTGAGGATGTCACACCAGAGCTGTGAGCAGCAGATTTTCCCATAGTACTCCTTTTGTTCCCTAAATGAATGCAGCACTGTTTGCTCCTACGGAGGAGCTGCTCGTGAGGGGGGCACAGGGCTGGGCTAAGCACTTGCAGAGCATGAGATTTTGGTTTTTTTGGGATTTAACTTTGAAATGTAATAATCTTTGCATGGGCAGGGACACCTTCCACCATCCCAGGTTGCTCCAAGCCCTGCCCAACCTGGCCTTGGACACGTCCAGGGATGGGGCAACTCTTGAGTGTTTCAGTTTGAGGCTTTGGGGTTTGTTTGGTTTTGTTCCACCCTTGTTTCCCAAACTCATGCTCATCTCTTGCTCTGCAGTCAGACCCATGAATTCTCAGTGTTCTTTCTGCTAAAACTGATCAATACAGGTGATTAGCTGAAAGCTGGAACAACCTCAGTGAGATGCACAAGGCAAAGTGTCTCCTTCCTTCTTCTCCCTGCTGTGTCCTCTCCTGGAGAAGATTCCTGATGGTTGAATCTTTCTTCAGGTCTGGAGTGGATTTTTTCCAATGAGAAGTTGCTTGCAGACTTTGACTTGAGAATCCATGGATTTCTGTTCTGTAGAAATACATTAGGCTGTAGAAAAACTCTACATTCAAAGTACAAATGACACTTAGAAAGTAAAGCTGGGCAGGCCTTTAATTTTTTTTTTTTTTTTTTTTTAAATGGACTCTTACACTGAGTATAAATTAAAAAGATGGTTGTAACCATCTTCTGGAACCACTGTGTTCTGTTGCTCTGTAAATAATAATAAGTGTCTGGTTTGGGGCTGTGTTCAGGGTGATTCTTGTGGAATTTTAGGCTGTTGGGATGATGGAGTTGGCAGCAGCCAAGCACACCCAGCTTTATTAAGAGCCAATTTCTGCCTTTGTGGTGAAAACCCACAACAGTTGGGTGTTTGAAATGACTTTTAAGCCATCTGTGTGGCATCTCTGTGTTCCATTGTTTCATTCGGCCCAGATGCTGGGAAATGACTGAAAGGAGTTGGAGCTCCAGCACAAATTGTTATTGTCCTGGAAATCAGGATTTTGTGACTTCTGCCTCTGGGGAGGTTGGGTGAAATGGAGGAATGGATGAAAGGTTGGGTGTTCCTAGAGGAACATGAAACACCCCAGCTGGCAGCTGAGTGGGACCCCAAAAGCTGTGTGAGAGCCTTCTGCTCTCCATCCCTGTCGTGGTGCTACCACCCTGTGGTGTCACAGTGAATTAGGATCTCCAGGAAAATGGGATTTCTGGTGTGTTGCTGCCCAGGGAAGGGTGTCAGCATTAGATGAGTGTTGTGGAAATCCCATTGATGAGTCACCTCCTGCTGTCCTGATGTGCAGCCTCAGGACAAGAGAAGTTGCTGTAAATTATCCAGGCTTGATAAAACCCTCCCAGGCTTCCCCAAACCGGCATTCCCTGGAGTTTTAAAGGTGAGGGGGAGTTCCATGGAGAGGAGATTCCCAGGATAACCCAGGAAAGGTTTGGCCAGCCCAGGTCTGGAGCAGCTTCACCTCTTGCAGCTCCTCTGTGGTTTTACCCAAAGCTGGAGGTGCAGTGAGTGCCTGTGTTGTCATTTCAGTTGTGTGGGAAAGGAAGTTCCTTAATGAGCACAGAGCAAAAGTCATTTTCATAATTACTGTTCTAAAAGACACTCACAAAATACTGATGAATTTGCTTGACAGTTCCTGGAAAAGCTAAACTGAAGCCCAGCTTTCCATGGAAGATTGGCCTGAGTGGTGTCCAGAGCTTGTTGCCAAGCTCAGCTTTGCTGTGACCAGTTTCAAAATCACTTGGAAGGTTTCTTGCAGGGCATGCAGCCCTTGTGGCAGAAGCAATTAATTCATGTCAGGTGGAAAGGGGGCTTAAAAAAACCTTTTGGGACACAAGTAAACTGGATCCAAGCATTTATTTATTTATTCATCTGATGTTTTGAGGAGAGGCTGTGGACTCTTTGGGATGTAATTGCGCTCCTGTCAGGGAGCATCCTGGCTGAGCTGTTTGCATTTCTGCTGCAGTGACTTGTGGTGGCATTTGCAAGTTCATCTCCCTCGAGTGCTTGAGGCAAATGGTCAAAACATCAGCAATTGCAGTCTGCTGGAATAAGTGAGGCTTGTAAAGCTTTTTATATTCATCGAAAAGCAATTCGTGTTGAGGTTTTTTAAAGATTCAGTACAAGGGCTGGATGTTGGTTAACAAAGTCCTGTTTTTGTATTCTGTGTGCATCCAAAACATCCTAACAAACATCCTTAGGACATCAAAACCCTGGAAAACATGCAGAGCCTGACCTCTGAACACAATGTTTTCTTCCTGTTTACGTTGGCCCAGGCCCTTAAAAAATGATTTATTTTGTTATGCAGACGATCACCAAATAAGCTCACGTCTGTGGAAGCTTGTGTGAGGTAGATATTGAGACTTGGCACGGTTCTGCAGGTTCCTGACCTTCCAGGAGCTCATTGAGGACTTCGGAGTGATAACATCAAAGACTCTTCTAGAGGTAATAACCCTCTAGAGGTAATAAACTAAAAAAAAAACCCTTAAGTTTTGTTTCTTTACTTTGTCAGTGAGGAAAAAAACGTAGGGAGAGGAGAAATGTTCTAAAGATTTTGTTCTAATTCTTATTTATACCTTTCTTTATACCCTTTTAAAGTTTTGAGCCTACTTTGCCTTTCTGCTCATCCCACCTCCCAGCAGGAAGTGAGGACACTTGTGATGAGCCAACACCAAACCCATCACACTCCTCAGTGCATTGACAGAGACATCTCAAAATGAGCCAAATTTCAAATTAACAAACCAAAACCGCGACATGAATTCAGTATTTCTACCCGGTTTCAAACTGAAACCATCACGTATCACCTCATCACTGCCAACAAGGGTGCTCCAGACCAAATGTGTGCTGCAGCAGGAGCAAACTGCAGCAGACTGGCCTCTCTGAGTGCAGACAAACCTGCCAGGGAGGTCTTTGCTCAGCATTTTGGAGCAGAGCAGAGCAGCACCTCTGGCTGAGGGACCAAGTGCTGGCTCAGCACGGTGCCAGATGGCTCTGGCTGGCAGCAGCTGCTATAGGAGATGTTTTTGCCCCTGACGAAGGAGAGGAATGATGAGGAGGACTCTGTCTTATCAGAAGGATGATTAATTACTTTATTATACTATATTATTCTATATTGTATTACACTGTATTACATTACATCTAAACTGAATCTGCCAAGCACTCAACTGCACTCCACTGCACTCCACAGCCTTTTGTGACTGTCAGCCCACAGTCCCCACACACACCTGGATGCAATTGGTCAGTGAATCAAAACTCTCACACCAGAATCCAGTTAAAATTCCCTTCAGGTAAACAATCTTCCACAATGCATTCCACTTGTGAGCAACGCAGGAGCAGTAAATGAGGTAAGAATTGTTTTTCCTTTCTCTGAGGTTCAGAGAATGTGAAACTCAGAAATATTCTTGGCAGGAATTGTGCCTTGCTTTTCTCTGTGAAGGGAAATGTGGTGACAGTTGCTGTGCTGCAGGGCAGGGATGCTCTGCACAGGGACATCGAAATCCTGGGGCTGGCCAGGGCCAAATTCAAGGTGAGGATGTGAAGAACAACCTGGAGGAGAAGGGTGAGGGCTGAGCTGGGGTGGGAGGTCATGCAGAACACCAAACTGAGCTCTAGCCCGAAGTGCAGAACAAAAAGCTGCTCCTCTTCCCAGCCCCTGAAGGATGGCATTGCTTTTATTTCTGTCACCCAGGAGCCAGCACAGCTCCTTGCGAAGCAGCACTGGGAGAAGCACTGAGTGCTGGGGCAGAAGGGTTACAGGGCAGGAAAAGGGATTTATCTGCTCTCAGCTCCCACCTGTTCCCATGGTTAAAATAGAAAGAAATCACGAACTTCAGTTTTATATTTTCTAAAAAAGATGTTTTGAATGTGTTCTCCATCACAGCATTATTTATAGTGGTTAGAGTTTGGGAAATAAGGAGAAAACTCCCCAGGGTCTTGCTGTTGCACATAAATTAATATTTTCTTGTCATTACTCCTGAAGCAGAAGCCTTCTTTTACTGCTGAAGAGTCGATTTGTACATTGTTTATAAAAACACTCCCTGCAGGTCCATCTTGCTGGCTCAAAGTCACTTTAAAAAAGGCTTTGCCTTATCTCAGTAGCACATCTTGGGAAGTCATTTAGTGAGCAAATTGCCATTTAATTGCCTTGATCTGCTGGTGAGCAAGATGCTCCAAATGAACTGTTCTTAATCGTGATATCAAAATATCACTTCTGTTCCATTAATGAGCGTGCTGTGAAAGAGGATGTGTTTTTTAAGGAAGCTGCTTAAGCTGATCTCGTTTGCTTTTTATTTTTAGTTAATGCCTTTAGTTGGTTTCCTGAAAGAATCAGAGCTCTGGGTGTGTGAGAGGGAAACCAAGATTTCCAGGACCAGTGGATGGTAACACTAAAGCATTTTCCGTAAAATAAAAGTTGAGATATCTCTCAGAATTTTAAGTTGGTTGGAAAGGTTCTGTTCCGACATAGTGGGGTTAATTTATTAGTATGTTTATGATTTAATTTCATCTCTACAAAAGCACTTTGTAGTTTGGACTTGACCTGTGGACAGAAGGCCCCTTGAGAGCCAGCGTGGCTCCATTTTGTGTGGGTTTGGGTTCTGTTCTGATTTTTAAGTGCTTTTTTTGCACAACAGAATTGACTTGGTGTTTACCTAAGTTTAGTGACCATGAATTTTGGTGATAATTAGACTTGGCTCTCTGCTCTCCAGAAATACATACTTTAAATCCCCAGAAAGACATACTTAAAATATATATATACATATACATACATGCACACACACATATATATACACGCATATACATATATACACATGTACATATATAGAAATATAATATATATAAATCTATACGTATATGCACACACATATATACACACGTACATATATAGAAGTATAAAAATATATAAATCTATATATATATAAAACATGCAATGTACAATATTATAAAACATAAAATATACAATAGAAAATATATATAAATCTGTATCTATATGCACACATATATACTTCTATACACATGTACATATATATAAATATAAAATATAGATATAACTCCATATATATCTATATATATATAATCTTTATGCCACTTAGTTCTGTGATATGGCCAGAAAGTTAAGCCAGTGAATTAGGTGCAAAACCAGCCAGAAATGACTTACAGTCCCATTATTTTGTCCAGTTTGTTTTTCAGCATGAGTGTGATTCTTTTGTGGCCTTTCAGGAAAAGAATGTGTCACAATTGGAATATTCAGGAATCTCAGAATTGATAAGGTTGGTAAAGAGCTGTAAGATCATCCTGTCCAGCCATTCCTGCAGCACTGTCCCATGTCCCCAAGTGCCACATTTACATTTTATATTTATATTTATATTATATTTACATTATATTTATATTTATAATTTTTAAAATATTTCTGTAAAAATACCACGAGTGGATTTTCTCTCATATTTCCTAGGATACAAATACGTGGCCAGGCCTTCTGGTGAATAAGAGAGGGGATTTCACTTTGTTGCAGCTTCAGCCAATCATTGATCAGCCTGAACATTTATTTTCCAGTCACAGGAGGAAGAATTTGGTGTTACAGCATGGCCAGAGCCTGTCAGGTTATTCCACTGAATCCATGGGGTGAGCTTCTATCATATGTTAAAGCCACAAGAAAATATTCAGCATTCAGGTTTTCCATCCTCCCTGTGGGGCTGCACTATCTGAATTTCTTCTATAAAAAGCTCTCCCCTTTTTTTGGCACCAGTCTATCCTCAAAGACCAGTCTGACAGGCAGCAGAGTTCAGCTGATCTGAAAAAATGGGTCCTGTGGGGCAGCAGCTCTTGGGCATCTCTGCATCACTTGGAAAGGAGGTAAATAAAGGGAAAAAAAATGTTTTAATCTTGCTTAAATGTAGCTCATCTAGTTAAGTTGAAGGACTGAAAATTAATCAAAATTACCTTGATAAGCTGTCTGTTGATTGATTTGGAATAAGTGCTCCAGGAATATTAAATAAAAATTAAAAATATTAGAGGAGAGCTGTGGAACATCAAAATATGAATAATTTGGGGGAAATAGCATTTGAAGGATCTCCTTCCTTATTCTCCTGGGCCTGTATTTTTTAACTCTAAAATGTACCTGGGTGTGGTTTCTGTGAAACTGGGACTGTGGTTTGGTCTTAAAAGCATGGGGATGTATTTGTGCTTTGGAGATTGTGGTACAGATGTACCAGGGTAAAAAACCCCAAAATTCCTGGAGCAGGGAACACAAAGAGCTGGAGAGATGCTTGAAATGGAGTTTCAAGTGTCTTTTAAGGAACACAGAAAGAGACTTGTTTTGAAGGTTTCCATGCTTTAGAGAAATTGATTTGTTAGGGTGTGGGAAGGATTAGTCAAAACATGGGATGGAAATGTAAAACAAACAGAAGCAGTGAAAATATTGGGGGGTTTGTGTTTATAAATGATCCTGCTGGAGATTCTGGTGATGCTGTTTCAAACCTGTTTCATCTGGAAGGGTTATTCAGGAGAAAGTCATGTTAGCTACTTTGGTTTCATATCTTTTGAGGCCTAAAGTGTCATGTAAAGAATTTCAGAGCCTTTCTGTGTGGTTTTGGTAGGAAGGGACCTTAAAGCTCAACCAGTTCCATCTCCAGCCACGGGCAGGGACATTTCCACAATGCCAGGTTGCTCCAGCCTGGCTGAGGACCCTTCCAGGGATGGGGCAGCTTCTCTGTGCCAGGGCCTGCCCACCCTCCCAGGGCAGGATTTCTTTTCATGGATCTCTAGATAAAATGAGAATTGAATTTCATTATTTGATCATTGAAACATCTTCTTTCAAAAATTGCTAGACAGCAGTGGTGGAGTTTCCATCCCAGGTGGGATTTAAAAGATGTGTGGAGGTGGCACTTGGGGACAGGGGGCACTGGTGGTCTTGGCAGTGCTGGGGTTGAGCTTGGTGATCTTGGAGGGCTTTTCCAGCCTAAGCAATGCTCAGAAATGGAATTTTGGGATGTTCCCCACTGACCTGGAGCAAAGGAGGCTCAGGGGCCCTTGTGGCTCTGCACAGCTCCTGCCAGGAGGGCACAGCCGGGGGGGTCGGGCTCTGCTCCAGGGAACAGGGACAGGAGCAGAGGGAACGGCCTCAGGCTGGGCCAGGGCAGGCTCAGGGTGGATATTGGGGAAAATTCCTTCATGGAAAGGTTTGTCCAGGCCTGGCACAGCTGCCCAGGGCAGTGCTGCAGCCCCCATCCCAGGAGGGATTTAGAATCCACGTGGAGGTGGCACTTGGGGACATGGGGCAGAGGTGGGGCTGGGTTTGATGATCTCAGAGGGCTTTTCCAGCCTTGATGATTCCATGATTCCATGAGCTAAAGGCTCTCTAGTTTTGCAGCAGCAGTCCCTGTGGCTCTGCCCAGCGTTCCCATTGCAGGGCAGGGTAATTCCCTTCCCCCGGGCATGGAGAAGGTCCCTGGCCACACTTGAGTGGGAAGTCCCTGGGTGCTGTGTGTGACCTGGGCTTGTGGCATGTTGGAACGAGCAGCTCCCCAAGGACACCTCAGTGTCCCCAGAGTCCCTTGGCAGGGGACAGAGCCATTCCCAGAGTCCCTGTGGTGTCTTGGCTGCTGCTCCTGCTGTGTTGTGAAATGTCCTTTCCTCCTGGCACCCCTTTGTCCCCCTGCTGGTGTTGTGTCCTCCATGTGTGATGGGAAATGAGTGCCCCAAATGCCGCATCGGGGTCTGAGTGGCCACCAGCCCTGTCTGGGCACAGCCCTGGGTGTTTGTGCCTCCTCTGTGGCACTGGGGCCACCAGCAGGTCCCAGGGAGCACAGCCAGATGGCCCAGGCAGCTCTCTGGGATCAGAGCAAACACTGGGTGAGATAAAAGGCTCCTTTCTAATTAAAAACAAAAAGCAAAAATGCACTCTGAGAAAACAACTGGTTTTATATATAAAATATTATTGGGTTTACCCAGGAGGAGCTTTCCAAGGGCAGGATTTCAGTGGATGCTGCTGGTGCTTGGCCCAGGCTGTGGGCTCTGCCCTGGCTCAGCTACTGGTTTATTTATTAAAATCAAACCTGCTCATTTGGGACTCCATGTCCTGCACAAATGCTGCATTTCTATTTTATTTTTAAGCCACTTCTTATTTCCAAAATAGAAATATAATTCTCTTTGATCTGAGGTCCAGGATGCAGCTCAGTCCAAAGAATTATTCCCATGGTAACAAGCCACACTTCACCAAGGGGTATTTTCCCCCAGAAATATTTTTGGATGGAATTTCAGTATCTCTGACTGTGATGGTCAAATCCACAGCTTTGTTATGAGTTTCCCTCCAAGGCGGTTCCAAGTGGGACCATGCTCTGTTTTATGGTGCCTTTGAGGCAGCTGTCAAGGGAAAATATTCTGCTTTTATTCATCCCCATCCTCAAATAAACCCAGCCCTTTCTGCAAAAATCCAGCTTTCAAAGTAAGGAGGAGAAATCAATAATTATAGAAATCCCTTACAAGTCCAAAATTAGGTTTTTGTGAGCTGTAAATACCCCGAGCAGCACTCAAAACTCACTTGTGCTAAATATTTCCCAAGAGGATGTTTCTGTGTTATTGCTGTGATTATTGTGCTGGTATTCTCATAGAGTTTTCTTCTGTCCCATAGTAAATATGTTCAAAAGGAGCAATTCTTTTTAATGCCGTGTCTTGAAAAGAGTTTTTAAGGATTTGAATGGGAGCTGGCTGTGGATGCTCAGTGCTTTGCCAGGGCTTGAAGATCCACGTTCATTCCACAGCACAATGCTGTCAGGAATCCCAGTGATGATTTTGAAACACGTTAAATAGCAAAATATCAGTTTATTCTGCAGGAAGCATGACAGCAAATGCATACTGATGCGGACACCAGCTGTCATTGGAAAGCAACTATTCTGGGGGTTGTTTATTCCCAGGCAGCAGCAGCAGTGATGACAGCAGCCGATAGGAAAATCAATGGCTGGATTTTCCATCAGCCACTGCCTCTTGCCAAACGGAGTGATACTGCCTCAAATTAGCATCTGTTTGCACACTTCTCTGCTAATTAGTGCTGTCAGCGTCTGAACAAAAGGGAAAGTTGATGATGAGGGTGGGCAGCCCTGGCACAGGGTGCCCAGAGCAGCTGTGGCTGCCCCTGGATCCCTGGCAGTGCCCAAGGCCAGGCTGGACACTGGGACTTGGAGCAGCCTGGGACAGTGGGAGGTGTCCCTGCCATGGCAGGGGTGGCACTGGGTGGGATCTGAGGTTCTTTCCAACCCAAACATTCCATGATTCTGTGACTGTGTGTTAGGAGCAGGTGGGATAAAGAGCAAATCCAGCTCTGGTGAGCTCTGGTGGTGGCAGGGTTTGGGCCCATCCCTGTGTCCTCCCCCAGGCTGCTGCTCCCATGGGTATCCAGGTGATCCTCGGTGTTATCCTCACTGGTGGCTTGGGCTGGAAATCTCATCTCTTGATTAATTTCTCATCTTATTTTCCCAGGTACCATCAATCCAGTTCCTCTTCCTCCCCTCTGAATGATGCCTTTATTTCATTGCTTTAACTGTAATGCTTGAAATGATCTGATCAAACACTACATTGCCATTTTTTAAAGTCCAGTCCCCACCAAGGGGACTTCTTATCTCCTTCAAGGAGAGAAGTAGAGAAGGACCTACAAGGACTTTGTGTGCAGTGGCAAACTGCAGCCTTCTGACCCCACCTGCTAATCCTGCTGTGGGCACTTCTTGCCCAGGCTGGAATTTCTCTTCCCACTTGAGTTAAAAACTGATTTTTAACCTCTGATTCAACGTGGTGGTCACACCTGGAAAGGTCCTAGAGAATACCAGAGGTGCCTGGACATTTCCTTCAATGAATCTTTCCTTAAATGCACACAATTAGCGCTGTATCCCAAAGCCTGCTGGCATCCATCTGCTCCCATCCAGTGCAAGATTTCCTTCTCCCTTCCTCTCTGTGTTGGAAGTGCATTTTTCTCTTTTCTTTCAGCCATTTAATCGCTCCAAACCGTGTTTGAAGCAAACGAGGCAGTGATTTACTGCCCGAGGGGTCAGGCAGAAAGAGGGACTGTGCAAAGGCAAGGAGGAATTGCCATTATTTGTGCAAAAGAAGCATCTCTTGAAGTTAATTGAGGTGTAGATGAACTCGGCTGCACTCATTAGTGTCAGTGAAACTGAATATGCAATTTGCTAATTGCAGTGAGGGCACACAACTCTCAGATCCAGACTACTTGGGGTATTTTTAGCTGTTCCTTTAGTCATCAGCTTCCACTTTTGTCTGTTCCAGGCACCGGTGGGAAAACACAGCAGCCCTTTTCTCCAGCAGGGTCACGCTGTTCTGAGGAGGTTTTTCTTCACTTCTTGGTTTTTTTCCACATAAATGGAGAATGCAGTTTTTGAGCTCTTGCAGCTATTCTGTTGAATACTTCTTCCCATCCCAAAACGGAGACGTTTCTCTCCCTAAGTGTCAGTTTTTTGATGATTACTGCCTAGGTGGCAAGGTCTGAGTTGAAACAAGAAACCACCACTCATGATAAGCCGCCGAATATTCTCCCTGGTGAGTTCATTTCTGTCTGAACTGCAAAATGGGCAGACTGGATGGTCCTTAAGGTCCCTTTCGGCCCAAAACCATTGCAGCTTTTCCTTGGCTCTGCTGTACTATGGTCCATCCACAAATTATTCCTGGTTTAAGGGAGATTGCTGGTTTTGTCCAGGTAAAACGTTTCAGAATGGCCTGTACTGGTTGGGAGGCCCAGACTGATACAACAGAAATGAGGGCAGCAAATATCAGCCCCAGCTGAGGCCAAGCCGGAATAGATCAGGAAAAGAAAGAAAAGCCACTCCTGTTTGTTTGCTGGGTCGAGCTGCAGCAATAATTGAGAGTATTCAGCTGCAGACCTGCAGGTTTGCAGCTGATGGGCAAATTTGGGATGAAAAGGGGAGTGCCATGCACAGGAATGGCCCAGGTGTGTTGGAATGGTACAAACAAGGTCTGCAGGAAGCAGAACCTTTCATTTTTATTTGCTCTATCTCTGTGGGGTCAGGAGAAAACCTTGGCATTGTAAATGAGGGAATATCGACCTTCCAGGTGGTTTATTGATGATGATAACCTTGTACAGCATTTGTCTCCTTCAGGAAAGCAGCTGTGATATCCATGTGGTGCTCATTGATGTAGGCACTTACTCAAACCCAGTCTGTGCCCAATTGAAGTAAAAAATCAGAATATTTATTCATTATTATTATTTAGCAATATGATGTTATGAAATGTTATTCAGTATAATAATTCTGGTGATATAATTTAAAAATATTTATTTAACATATGTAGTTATTTAATATTTATTGCTACAAAGTAACCAGGCTTCACTGGCTGCTGCAGCAGCACTTGAGCATATGTTTGCTGTCAGCTTGGCTTGCAGAGGAAAACCTTCATGTTCCAAACCAACCAACTCCTGTGGGCTCTGTATATTCAGGAGGGGCTGTAGCAGCCCTCAGAGCTTTGTCTGCAGGCACAATTCCTGTTTCACTGCTGCTCTTTCAGCTCCTTCAGGATTTTTCCCATACCATTTGTTACACCCCATGACTATCTGCTTATATAGTAAATTTGTAATTTATGATTGGATTATTTGGATTAGTGCTGTGCTACCTGGCTGATGTTTAATGATGTCTCTGAGGTGCAGGAGTCAGGAGCAAAGGGGGGGTTATGCCCAAGCCCAGCCAGGCGTCTGCTCATCGCGCTGACAGTGCTGATGTGCAGGATAACCTAAAAACACACTTTGAACCAGCTTCAGCTGAATTGACGTGACCTCTTTTCTTCTCCCTGTGATCAGTACAAGGCAAGGAGGCGGCTTTATTTGGTGATTTCTGTTTTCAGGCTGCCCAGCCCCCTCAGGGTTGTGTTTGGAGGGCGCGGTGGTGAGCAGGCCTCTGTCGTGCTGGGGCAGGGGAGTGCTGCAAACACTTCATTAGGGATTTATAAGTGGCTTTCATATGGAATTTTTACGTGGGAAAAGACCAAGAAAGATGAGAGGACCACCAAACGACCTCCAAAACCACCAAGTCCAGCTTTCACCTGAATCCCACCATGCCAACTCAACCATCAAAGTGCCACCTCCAGTGGTTCCTTGGACACCTCCAGGGATGGCGACTCCAAACCTGCCTGGGCAGCTCCTTCCAGGGTTCAACATTTTCCATGGAGAAACCTGGGGTTCAACAACCCTTTCCATGGAGAAATTCCTGCT
>VZSU01000463.1:31762-43388 GCA_013398715.1 Nesospiza acunhae | reverse complement strand
CCTCAGGGATTCTCCAGCCCCTTCCCAGCTCCTCAGGGATTCTCCAGCCCCTTCCCAGCTCCCTCCGAGCCTCCTGGGGCTCCAGACCCTTCCTGATGCCTTGTGAAGGCGGACCTAGAACAGAGTCCAGACAGAGTTAAAGAATAAAGCAGGGATGTATTCAAAGGCCTCCATGGATCTACCTTGGGCACCACAACCCAAAATGGCCCCAAAATGCACGAGCGGGCACGGGCTCTGTCACTGGGATCAGTTCTGCTCCATTTGCACCTTGCAGTTCATTGTCCCATTCCAGCTTTAGCCCCTGCAGTCCCACCCTGCTTGTTTTTCTCTCTGCAGCCCATGGGGTTTGTGCTCCTGGGCTGAGATTTGGGTCATTTGTCCTTGGTGCCCATCTGGAGCAGGAATTGTTTTGTCTCCCTGCTCTGTGCACAGAGCTCAGCATGCCCTGATGTGAAGCTCAGACCCACACACTAAAGCAGCACAGAATGTGAAACATAGAAAAGCCAAACCTGAGGCATCATTCCCAGCTCTGTCCCTTCCCTGGATGTGCTCCAGCCCCTCAAGATCCTTTTTTTTTGTAACCTAAAGCTGCTCCCAGGACTGGAGGTGCCTCCATAGTGCCCTGGGCCTCAGGACTTCCCTGGGGTCTTGATTTCTCATTTTTGTGAAAGAAAGAGAACAAAACCAAACCCATAGCTTGTTGGGGAATTTTTGGCTTGTTGGGGACTTTTAGATTTGTTTGTGGTTTTTTGTTTTTGAGTTTCAACTTCTTAAGCATGCTTTGGCATGCAGTTATTCTAAGTTTGGCATCAGGAAGAGTTGAAGTTAATGCTTAGTCTGCCCTTCCTTCATTTAAGAATGGATTCTTTTATTGAATTATATTTTTATTTTAGTCTGGTTGCAGCTCTGGCACATCAGTGTTCCGAATTTTCTCAGCAACTAAACAAAAGGGCAGTGGGTGTTTCTCTAATGGTCAGGTGAAGAAGGTGCTTACAAACTTAGAGAAATAATTGGGATTAAGCCGAGAAATACAGAAGAAATGCTGCATTAATTGCATTTATGAAGCTATTAAGTGCAAGATTAAAAAAAGTCTGTTGCAGTCCTCAGTTTTGTGTACAGCCCCCATGAAAGGTGTGTGAGGGGGGTATAAAATCACAACACTTTGAGTCTTTCTGGGAAGTTGAAAGTTTTTGGGATGTATTTTTCAAGTCTGGAGGAAATATCCATGTGATATCCCTGTTTTTAATATTGGGCTCCTTGGCCAGTCCTCATGGTACCACTTCCCTCTATTTTCTTTATCCAGAAATCTCTGAAATTGGTTTTGGTCTTCCTTTGCTCAGGAAGTTTTTAAACTATCTAAGGGAACTCAAATGCATGTAAATAAAAGTGGGGAATTTGATAATTGCAAAAGCTGCGTGCTGTGACTCACAGCATATTTTGCATAGAATTACCATTTCTTTTCCTCCAGAGCTGAGAAACTGAACTGTGTAAGGAAATACCATCTGATGCTGCATATGGCATTTTAATAACACCTATTTCACATGGCTTCTGCTTAGCCAAGCCCAGCAGTGTGAAATGGAGAGCTGGGGAGATGTATTAGAATTTCCAATGGAAAGTCAAGCTTGCTTGGTAAGCTAGATCATGATTTTGATTTATTTGATTTATTTTTATGCAGTTTTATTTATTTTAAGAGGAGTGAGTCCTGTGCAAGTGGGGAACTATTCCTTGTGGTTATTCAAACCCACATCCAAACCTTTTTAGGTATTAAAGGCCCTTAAAGCTCCACTAAAACTTTCCAAAGTATCAAAGCACCAGAATTCAGATCTAAGAGGGTTGTCCAAGGCCATGTTGGACACTGGGGCTTGGAGCACCCTGGGATGGTGGAATCACCCCTGCCCATGGCAGGATGAGCTCTAAGATCCCTCCCAACCCAACCCATTCCATGATTTTTACCCCTCCACAGCTGCATTTATACTTTATTTGAGGACTTGATGTGGTGATTCCCACCTGTGCTGTTTAGAAGTAACTATGAAGTAGTTATAGATAGTAGATATTGCGAATTTTTCTGTGGGAAAAGCGCTTTTCTCACAGACACTTTGGACTTTGAGGGAACTTGCTGAAATATTTTTAGCCCTCTACATGATTTGGGAAGTTCTGCTTTTGCTGTAGGGTCTAAAAAGAGTTTCCAAAGATTTACTGTGAGTTCAGGAGGATAAGGAACAATCATGACTCAGGAAAACACATGAATATTTACTTGAGTGTAACCTTAGCACTGGGCTTTTTCACGACCTGTATTTAAATTATATACATTTAATTAAACCTGCCTTTCAGAAGGTGAGGAAGTTGGAATTGGCTACAAAGCCCTGACCTCTACCATGATAAACTTTTGAAACCTGTGGTGGTTTTCCTCTGTTTGTTTATCCATGGCAATAACCTGACAGAGGGATCAATCAGCTCCCTGTGCCTTTCCTGCCTGACAAAGTGGAAAATTTGTTGGGTTTTTTTTCATGAATCTGTAGATAAAATGAGTATTGAATTTCATCATTTTGATCATTGAAACATCTTCTTTCAAAAATTGCTAGACAGCAGTGGTGGAGTTTCCATCCCAGGAGGGATTTAAAAGATGTGTGGAAAATTCCTTCATGGAAAGGTTTGTCCAGGCCTGGCACAGCTGCCCAGGGCAGTGCTGCAGCCCCCATCCCAGGAGGGATTTAGAATCCACGTGGAGGTGGCACTTGGGGACACGGGGCAGAGGTGGGGCTGGGTTTGATGATCTCAGAGGGCTTTTCCAGCCTTGATGATTCCATGATTCCATGAGCTAAAGGCTCTCTAGTTTTGCAGCAGCAGTCCCTGTGGCTCTGCCCAGCATTCCCATTGCAGGGCAGGGTAATTCCCTTCCCCTGGGCATGGAGAAGGTCCCTGGCCACACTTGAGTGGGAAGTCCCTGGGTGCTGTGTGTGACCTGGGCTTGTGGCACGCTGGAATGAGCATCTCCTCAAGGACACTTTCCAGTATGAACAGGGTTTGAAATGACATTTTTACCCAAGTTAACATCAAACCAGAACATTTCCAGCCGATCCTGAGCATTTCTGGGAATTCTCTGTGACTTTGCAGTGGAGTCCCCAGAGTCTGGGGTTATCACATTAGTGATGCCCCTATAAAAATATGTGTCTGAATCAGCCCTAAAGAAGACTTAAAGATCATTTTAATGCTTTTTGGCTTCAGTTTCTGAGGGCTTTGCTTGGTTTGCATGGAGAATTCCAATAAATATGTATTGGCTGTATTAGCTGCATTAAGCACAGGCATGGGAAGGGATTGTAATCCTTGGGTTTACAAGAAGGGAAAAGTATTACAGGCTAAGCTCTTCCATTGCCAGGGGCTCCAGGCTTTCCTTAAAGTTGATGTAAATGTTGAATGTAGGAAATCCCTGTTATTTTTTTGCTATTTTTGAGGCATTTGAGCAGATCCATTCAAAAATTCTGCCTTGCTGCAGAATTCTTTATTTTATATGTTATATTTTATATGTTATATTTTATATGTTATATTTTATATGTTATATTTTATATGTTATATTTTATATGTTATATTTTATATGTTATATTTTATATGTTATATTTTATATGTTATATTTTATATGTTATATTTTATATGTTATATTTTATATGTTATATTTTATATGTTATATTTTATATGTTATATTTTATATGTTATATTTTATATGTTATATTTTATATGTTATATTTTATATGTTATATTTTATATGTTATATTTTATATGTTATATTTTATATGTTATATTTTATATGTTATATTTTATATGTTGTTTTATAGATTTCCCTGAAGTTACTCACAATTAAAATAATATAATGAAGCAATTTCAATGTGGTTGCAATGAAATAATTTGAGTACTGGATATTTACCCTGTGGGGGCTGCCAACCTGCTCTGTAATGCAAATGGATATGAAATAATTGGTTTTTCCTGTTCCAAATGACCACATGGTTAACATCAAACCAGAATATTTCCAGCTGTTCCTGAGCATTTCTGGGAATTCTCAGAGTTTGCAGTGGAGTCCCCAGAATCTGGGCTTATCACATTATGACAGGATGCTCCAAGGTTCACTTTCCTTGGAAAGTTTTTGTCCTTGTTTTAAATGGAATCTCTTCCTCTTCCCCATCTTTCATTGGTGCCTTCCTCCTCTTGTACGTATTCTGCTTTATTACCAAATAAAAATTGGCTTACTTTCAGCTAAACAATATAGTTCATGTTGATTAAAAGGAATTAAAGATTATAGCAATAGAAAGACAAGTAAAAATCCTGGAAATGTCTCAGAAACGAGTGTTGAGGCGTCATGAGAGTGTGCTTTGACAGTTATTTACATAGAAAATTTGCTGTTTTCTAAGTAGTTTTCATTGTGAAGAAGAAATGAGCCATGAAGTTTTACTTTCAGATCCATTTGTGTATTTTAGGAACGACAGGGGAATGTTCTCCTTTTCCAGGGGTTGTTTTGATGTCTTTTCAAGGTTTTGTTTTGATGTTGGGTCAAAACATTGGTGCTCTGGATGGAATCATGGAATCCCAGAATGGGTTGGGTTGGAAGGGACCTTAAACCCCTTTAATCCCATCCCATTCCAACCCTGCCATGGCAGGGACACCTCCCACTGTCTCAGGCTGCTCCAGCCTGGCCTTGGACACTTCCAGAGTTCCAGGGGCAGCCACATCTCCTCTAGACACCCCATGCCAGGGCCTCCCCACCCTCTCAGGAAAGAATTTTTTGGGATTAATTTTGTGGCTTTGAAGCACTAATCCCTGCCTTCTGAGGCGATGCGTTGGAATTACTGAAGTGATAAATTTTTGCTTGGAATAATCTATTTAGCTGCTGAAATGCCAAGAAAGCTAAATTAAGCTGAAAATTAGTCATTTATCTCCCCAAAACTGTTGGAACCAAGTGCCATGGATTCACTTTTAGGAGAGGGATCGAAGCTTCACTCGAGCAGGTCAGTGTGTGCATCTCATTGTTATTCAGCTGTGGGAGCCAAGGGGATATAAATATCCAGGAAGGAAAACAGAAGGTCAAGTATAAACCTCTCACATCAAAGGAGGCCATTCAGCATCTCCCAACCTTCACTCTGCTGCTCTCTGAAGAGAAAAACATTTCTTTTTTTCCTTTCATAATGCAAATAAACCAACCTAAACCCAAAATCTGTCAGTTTAGTGTGGCTAGGAATAGTAAAAGGTGGGAGTTGGGAAATGTGTGGATGGAGTGTCAGGGATGCAGGGCTGGTGCAGCCCAGGGGCAGGAGCAGTGACTGACACTGAATCCTTGTGCCATGTTTTCCTGGGAAGCGTTTTGGAGCTGGTCTCTGCTGCAGCTGGAAATGTGAGTGAGAATGTGCCGTGTTTAAATGTGGTTTTTTTTTCCCCTGCAGATAATATTTCCAAGGAAACTCAAAATGTTGTGACACTCGGTGAATTAGAACTGCAGCGGAAAGAGTTTATTTTCTAAATATAGTGCTGGTATTTAATTTATCATTCTCTGCTCTTCTTTGGGGCAAGAAAAGCTGCCTCTCCTCGAGTTTCTGAGCTGCTGAATCTGGCTATGGAGTGTGTGGGCAGCAGTGGAAGTCATTTGGAGGTTTGGAGGTTGTACATAAGTTTTCCAAGCTGTTCTCCTACCCTGCTCAAATCCCGTGGGATCCTGAGCCTGGCCCCAGCACCGAACTGGGAGGGGGCTGGTAAATCTGCTAAGCCTGGAGGAACCTGGAGAATCCCAATGGGAATGTGCTAAATCCTGCTTTTGGGGAGGAATCCTGCCTGCAGGGACATCCCTGCACCTGGAAATTTGCTCTAGGACCTGGCTTGGGAAAGCAGGACTGACTTTGTGGAGATTTGGCTTTAGCCCTGTGTCCGATATTGGTGCTTTAAACCTTTTTTTTTTTTTTTTAGCAGGAGCTCTTGCATAAATGACTTGGCATTTCAGTTTTGGCTCTGTGTATGCAAATATTCCTGATGGCTCTTCCTGGCTTTCTTGTCAATAGATTGATGCATTTCAGACAATTTGCACCCTTTGGCACAATTTTATTCTTTAGGGAGGTGTAACCTCATGGGATAAACATTGAGTGGTTAAAAGCAAGAGGTGAAAAATGAACATTTTGGAAAGAGGCTTAAAATATATAAAACTTCTCTGATTATGCCTGAATATGAACCCAAAAAAGGTTGTGCAGTAATTTCATGGTTTTATGGGAATATTTCCACAGCTGTGAGGTTCCTGGTGCCAAATTGGGTCTTCCAAACACAACATTTATGGCACAAATGGGATTTTGAGCAGCAGTGAGTAATGTGGATTGCGGTGGTTAGCCTGGATAGGAGAAGGTTCTGTGGAGACCTCCCAGCACCTGCCAGGATCTGGAGGGAACACACGGAATCAGGGAGAGACTTTGCATCAGGAGTTGTAGTGATGGGACAAGGAGTAATGGGTTCAAGATGGAAGAGGGGGAATTTAGGTGAGATATTGGCAAGAAATGGGCAGTCCTGGCCCAGGGTGCCCAGAGCAGCTGTGGCTGCCCCTGGATCCCTGGCAGTGCCCAAGGCCAGGCTGGACACTGGGGCTGGAGCACCTGGGACAGTGGGAGGTGTCCCTGCCATGGCTGGGGTGGATCCAGGAATCCTTAACACCCCTCCAGCCCTAACCATTTTATGATTCTATTTCCTTTCAGGTTTTCAAATCTCAAAGCTGGTCAGAAAACCTATTTCAATATTGAAGGTTGCTGTTTATATTTCTGTGTGAGTGAAGAAAAACCCTGCTGCAGTTCTTCAGCAGAGCCATCAGAACCAAACCAGTCCTGCCCTTGGCTGCCTGGTCTGATGATCCCCATTCTCCAAAGATGCAGCAGCTCCACCCCAGAGGGATTCCTGGGTTTGGGATCAGTGGCACAGATTTTGGGGAAGGAGGGGAAGTCATTGACCTAAATATGTGTTTATCTGAGAACTACTCCTTTGAAGGAGGGTTCTAATCTTAATCTAAATGATCTCAAATGATCTTAATCTAAGTGATCTAAATGGAGATTCCTCTCAATCAGCAGCAGGTTTGGAGATCTCCAAGGTTACAGGACCCAATAAATTGGCAGGGATTTTTTGTGCTTTATTCTGTGTTTGTGGCACAGTTTCAGCTTATCACTGGCTTGGTTTTTTTATATATTTTAATGGGAATTAGTGTGAAGGTATGGAGTAGATCTGATGTTAGACTGCTATCATACTTTTTGTTTTTCATTAATATTTTGGTGGTTTTTTGGCTGTAACAATTCAGATTTCCTTAGCACTCAGGAGCACCACGTACAGGAACATTTTTCATTACTGAGATCACTCTGTCAATAATTTCTCCACGCTATGAACAGAGACTTCTTGTTTTCTGCTGTTCTCATGTTTGTAAGTGGCATCTCTAATGCACTAAAGTGGCTGCAGAGGTCCTCTCTGGGGTGTATTTTAGTTTTTTTCCACTTGAACTCCCTTGCAGCTCCCTGCCAGCCTCTCTCTGCACTGCTCCTGTTACCTGCCCATCCCCAGAGACCCCCGAGGCTGCTGCTTGTGCTTTGGACAAGAAATAGTGATTGCTGTGTGTGCAAAATCCTTGTTTCTTCTGCACAATCACAGCAGCCAAAAACTGGGATTTCAGCTGGGACCCAATCCTTGCTGTCCCTGAGCTCTTTGTCACACTGGGTGTGGCTTTAGGTGTTGTTAGTAAAGAATTTATGAGATGAAAATCAAATTCAAGGACAATTTCATCAAAATTTACTCTCTTTGAACAAAGGACGAAAATCAAATTAAAGAACAGTTTAGTCAATTTTTATTCTCTGTGAAGAATTTTCCAGATATCAAGGATGATCAGAGGTTTATTTTGGAGGCAGAAGAACTTTTTTTTCAGAGAGAGAACTGAGTGGAAAGGAGCAGAGGACTGGGCAAGGCAGAAAGTCTGCCTGTCACAAGGCATCCTGTCATCCTGCAGAGGTGTGGAGAACCAGGGGTATTTTTGGGGACAGAAGTTTTGTGCTGTCACGTCAAGGAGAAAAGGGGAAAAAAAAATCACATTTTTAAGGGAAGTTTTCTGTGAACTTGCTGAAGAAACCATGAGCTTGCAGTGCTCACACATAGCAGGAGGCCCAACCCTAATTTTTGCTACTCGTAATAACTCTAGCTGCCAATACAGCTTGTGTTGTACTACTCAGCTTTGTTCTAATTAATTACTAATTGTTCAGTTCCTGTAGATCAGAGCCTGGGGCTGTTGTCATTGACAGCTGGGATGCTCAGGTGGTGATTACTGGGTTTTCAGATAGGAAAAAACCAAAGTTTAATCATGTTCCAGTAATGAAATTTGTGTTTTCATTCAGAAGGAAAAAGACAGACATTACATAGAAGTTAGGGAAAAATTCCCTGTGTTTCTTGGTGCTTCAACCTTTTTCTGCCTGAAGCATGCAGCATTGGGGGCAATTTAATTATTGGAGGCAAATGGCTCTCTCTGCATTGTCTCACGGCTGAGAATGGAAATATTTTTCCAAATAACATAGTTTAGTGTTCAGTGTAAGATGGGCAGGGGCGTCATTACACACTTGGAATTTGTACATTAAATCATGGAATAGTTTGGGTGGGAAGGAACCCTAAAATCATCCATTCCACCCCCTGCCATGGGCAGGGTCACCTTCCACTATCCCAGGCTGCTCCCAGCTCCATCCAACCTGGCCTTAGGCACTTTTTCCTCAAAATACATTTTTTTAAACCCATTAAAATGCTGTAATTTGGTAGTTATTGATCAGGTGGGTCTTGCTTGAGAACAATAGCACAAAATCATTGATCTTCCAGCTTTTTTAGTTACTAAGAAAGTAAGTCTGGCCTATTATTTCTAAAATAACATCCAAACAGATGGCGCCTTGCTTCTGCTCAGGGCCTGTGTGTGACCTATGGCTCTGGTCACGTTCCATCACTTTGATCCTGCTTTTTGTGACAACAGGATGATGGAAATGCCACCCCTGTGTTTATTCCAAAGGGAAATTCCCTTTTTACCCCAGCCTAGACTTTGAGAAGGAAGGCTGTACCTCTGCTGGGAGTGGATGTGCAACACCAGATTCCTCAGCAGGTGGAAATTAAAGGATTTTTTCAGCCACCGTTGTCAGAGAGCCCCACGAGCTGTTGCTCCAGAAACTCTTGGAATCAGAAAATAATGGGATGTCTGTCTCATCTCTGTATCAAATATAATCACATAATTCCCTTTTAATAAGGAAAAAAAGGCAGTTCTGCAGTATTTTAGAAGCTTTAGAAGCTTCTGATGGGGGAATTCTGTTACCCAGCCAGAGCAATGGTGTGCTTGGTTGTGAGCTAAACAAAAAATATCTAACTGGAAGCCTTCAGTTTTGTTTTGAGCCATTTCCTGTACTAGAATAATGAAAAAGCATGAAACTGGAAGGATTATTTGTGAGAAAATTGCTGCCTTGCAAAGCCAGAGGCTTAGAGGGCACAGCCCTGGATTGATGGAGATGAGGTTTGCACGGGGGAGCCTGGGAGGGGAAAGGGCCAGACTTGGAGGGGAGCTGGGAGTTAACACCAAGAAACTCAGTGGGGCAAGAGGAGTCACTGGAGAGTAATTTTTTCCAGGTTTTGTTTTTTTGGGTTTTTTAAAATCTCATTTTGATGGGTTTTCCCACATTTCTCAAACTTTCATTCTTGGACATGCTGCCACTATAATTTATTGGATTGCTGTCTGGATTAGTTATGTGGTCCCACACAAAGAAGAAGGGAGGTGGTTAATGGCTTGTTGGGAGTGTGTTCTTTTACTGGGGAGTTTGATCTGTTTTCCTTTGGGGTTCTTTTATCCCCCACATGAATTCTTCCTGTTTGATCAGGGCCTCTTCAGGCTGAGGCGTAATCCAGGGATGTCCACACAAAATGGGGCAGGGGATAGAGCATGAAAGATGCTCAGACTTTGGATTTCACCTCTGAGAATGATAAAATCCCAGGATGGTTTGGGTTGGAAGGAGCTTAAAATCCCATCCAGTGCCACCCCTGCCATGGCAGGGACACCTCCCACTGTCCCAGGTGCTCCAGCCCCAGTGTCCAGCCTGGCCTTGGGCACTGCCAGGGATCCAGGGGCTGCCACAGCTGCTCTGGGAATTCTGTACTAGGGCCTCACAAATCTTTCCCAAAATCCCATCCATCCCTGCCCTCTGGCACTGGGAAACCATTTCCCCAAGTGCAAACCAGATTTGGCTTTGGTGGGAACTGGGGAAGAGCCCCCATTTCCAGCTGGCATCTGAAGGGGTGACAAATCATTATTTCAAACTCACCAGGAGCCTTTGCACTGTGAATGTCACTGCGTCAAGGAATGGACATGAATCTGTCACTGCTTAGGGCTGTGAAAGTGAGATGTTGCTGATGATGGATGGGAGGTGAGGTGGGCACAGGGGAAGGACAGCTCTGGTGGTGGAGCTGTCAGTGCTTTGTGCAGCTCTGTGTCTGTTATCAGTGCAGCCATCAGGGATCCTTATCTTTTTGGGTAGATTTTAACCCAGCTCTGGCTTTGGTGTCAGAACCATTTATCTGAAATGGTGTTCAATTGTCGTGTGATTTGCAGGTGATACCGAGCAACATTTTTAAATTTTCAGCTCCATTTTTAAGCTTAATTTTACCAGCAGTGGCACCAACTTGAGAAATGCTTTATTGATTTTTCTGAGCTGAATATAAAACTATTTTTAAAGCTTATTGTTTAAATCATGCAGCTGATGCTAAAGAGTGAATGGAGCGCAGATATTTTAAATGTAGATTCCAACATTTAATTTGGAGAATGTGGCCACCATAATGAATTTTGAATGGAATACAGGTGATCTAAATTTAAGTCAGAGAATGTGGCCACCGTTAATTAATTTTGAATGTAATACAGGTGATCTAAATGGAGATTCCAACATTTAACTCGTGTCTTCCAGCCTTGCCCCTCACTCCTTCATTTTCCAGCTGATTTCTGGTTGCTTGGTTTCCCAGCCCCCCACATCTCAGGTAAGATTCATCTCCAAAATTATGACAGTAATTTGGTTTTATCTTTCAATATATTTCCACTTCTCCAAATCCAGGGCAAGCTAAAAGTTTGAGAAGTCTCCAGACTTTAAAAAGTGCTCCAAAACCTCAGCTCAGACTGACACTGTTTCATTGGGTTTTCTTGAATTTTCCCAGCCCAAGAGTGGTCTGAGCCAAAATGATGGAAAATTTAATGCAGTCCCGTAGAGGTGTGGTGAATTCCCTCAAAATCTAAATTACAGGAGGGGGTGGCAGTTCTTGCTGCATTTATTCTCCCCCAACTGCTGCAGAAACATCATCACTAAAGTAATTTTTCTCTCCAGTGGCTTTTTCAGCATGTGTCAGCATTTTCCTCTTGGGGTTTTATTGTTGATGCTGTTCCTCTTTTATGATAGGAATTCTTTTCCAGACTTGAGCAAAGAAAAAATCTCCCCCCTGCCAGGAAACCCTAACCCCGTGTTATGCATGAAAAGTTGCAGATGGTTTATTCAAGGAGGATTTGATTTTCTCAGTGCAGACCAAGGGCTCCTGTTCATGCTTTCAGCAGTGTCTGTGAAGGTGGGATGGGGAGAAA
>VZSU01000463.1:16454-27569 GCA_013398715.1 Nesospiza acunhae | reverse complement strand
CTGACTCAGCAGGGACATCCTGCTGTGCCACCACTGTCCCTTCACTGACCGCAGCAAGCAGCCCTGCAGAGTCACCCCTTTCAAGCTGGAACTCATTATCTCCATTTAATTCTGTCTGTGCTGAGCCCCTGTCTCGAACCTTTCAAGTGTCTTTTAGGCTTTTGCCTCTGATCTAATTCCTAATGAACTGGGATTGCAGAGCGAGCTAGGGTTACCAGAGAGAGCCCAGGCAATTCCTAAACCTCCTGTGCCCAAAACCAGCCCAGGCCTTTTCTCCCGCACTCCCTTTGAATAGATTGGTTCCTCTTTGTGGGGTCCAAAAGCTGGGCTTAGTCAGAAAGCTGGGCTTAGTCAGATGTTCCTCAGAGCTGCTGGGAAGGGGGGCCAGGGCGGGCTGGCTCCTCTCTCCTGATAAGCTTTGCTATATATAAAACTGCGTGGCTGGCTGCTGATAGTGCTAATGAAACCCTCTGTTAACTCCTTCAGCCATCACAGCAGGTACAGCAGGTGCCACCGGCTCTCCCCAAGTGGTTTTGCTAATTGAGAGCAAGTTTTTAATTGCAGGCACTCAGCCCTGCATTGCAGAACCGCTGCTGCTGCAACCCCGAATGGCAGAGATGAGGAAATGGTGAAATGGCCTGAAAAAAGGGAATAAGTTCAAGCCCAGCTGCAGGGGAGAAGTAAAAGAAAAACCCACAAACTGAAAACAGTCAGTTCTTCGTGCAAAAATGTCATACAACAGAGGTTCACCTCAGGGGATTGATTACACGAAATGTGGGGATTTAAATACTGCAGGCAGCTAATTCAGCTCTTCCTGGACTGGAGAAACGTTCTTTAGCTGCAGAAATGCTTCTGGAGTTGGTTTTGTTTTGCTTGGGAGCAGCTGGCTGAGAATGGCACCTGCGTGTGGAGTCACCTGCTGGCAGCTGTGACACCGAGTGTGGACGGGGGGCAAGGTGAGCTTAGGGGGGTGGGACTCTGGAAGGGGACCAGGTGGAGGGATGGTGGCATCCAGCTGTGGGATCTGCTGTCCTGCTTCCCAGTTGTGGCTGCTCTGCTCTGGATGAAGCTGCTGTGTAGTGGGATTTGGTCTGAACTGCTCATCCAAATCTCCAGTTCTTCAGCATCCCTGGCACGGGCTGCCCTGTGCCCCCTCACACATCATCTCCTGCCCCTCACGACCTCCCAAAGGCAGGGATGGATCCAGCCTCTTCCCAGATCAGAACTGCAGAGGCTGCTCCAGCTGAAAAACACCCAACTCCATCTGAAAGCCATTCTGTCCTTCCCTTGTCCCAGCCCAGGTCCCATCCCTGCAGCCGCGTCACCACGTGGCTCTGGCAGCTTGGGCTGCCCATTCCCTGCTCCCCCCAGGAGCCTTTCCATCCCTTTGCTGCTGAGCAGAGCAAATGCAGCACTTTTCCACCAGAGCTGGCATTTTCCATCAGAGCCAGGTTGTCACTGCAGTGAGGGGCTGTCCCCTCAGAGCTGTGGTTTGCTGCTGAGGCACAACTGGGCACTGCAGCAAAGACACCAGGAAATTCTCTCTGGCCCCGAAAAGAGAAGAATCAGCTTCTTGTGAATTTTGTGGTTTCTGAAAATACTTCTGGGGGTGTGGGGTTGGTGGTGTTGTGCTGCTGGGCAGCTGCACCTCTCAAAACTGAGTATGTTGATAACTCTTGGTGTCTCCTCTTAGCCTTCCTATTTGCTTTGCTGTGGTGGTGTTCACAGGGGTCCCAGGACCAGGGAAGAGACAAGAGTCTTGACTCCATGTTTCAGAAGGTTGGTTTATTATTTTATGATATATATATGTTATATTAAAAGCAAACTATATATTAAAACTATACTAAAAGAATAGAAATAAGATTTCATCAGAAGGCTTGAAAGTAAGAAGAAGAATGGAATGAATAACAAAATCTTGTGTCTGACCGAGAGTCTGAGACAGCTGGACTGTGATTGGCCATTAATTAGAAACAACCCCATGAGACCAATCCCAGCAGCACCTGTTGCATTCCACAGCAGCAGATAACCATTGGGTACATTTTGTTCCTGAGGCCTCTCAGCTTCTCAGGAGAAAAAATCCTAAGGAAAGGGTTTTTCATAAAATGTGTCTGTGACACCTGCTGCTGTGATCGCTGAAGGTGGGTGAAGGAGCGCATGGAAAAGTGCTGCATTTGCTCTGCTCAGCAGCAAAGGGATGGAAAGGCTCCTGGGGGGAGCAGGGAATGGGCAGCCCAAGCTGCCAGAGCCACGTGGTGACGCGGCTGCAGGGATGGGACCTGGGCTGGGACAAGGGAAGGACAGAATGGCTTTCAGATGGAGTTGGGTGTTTTTCAGCTGGAGCAGCCTCTGCAGTTCTGATCTGGGAAGAGGCTGGATCCATCCCTGCCTTTGGGAGGTCGTGAGGGGCAGGAGATGATGTGTGAGGGGGCACAGGGCAGCCCGTGCCAGGGATGCTGAAGAACTGGAGATTTGGCTGGGAATGGGAGATTTGGAGACTCCAAATTTGGAGATTTGGATGGGCAGTTCAGACCAGATCACCTGGAATGGGACAGGTCCAGCCTGTGGTGAGGGATTGGCCTTGGGGACTTGTCAAGGACCTTTTCCACAGAAGCATTTTACAGCTCTATTGGTTTTATTTAGAATTAATCCTCTTGCACTTGTGTAAGCACCTAAATAAAACATGACTCATTTAATTAATTACACTGAAATCATGGGACTGCACAACTTCACTTTAGGTAGGAGTTATTTTATCTCCTTTAATGATTATAGCCTCAGTTCATGACACAACACAAACTTTAAAAAATATATGGTAAGGAGACTTTAACCTACTTTTTTGTGTTTGGGCTTGGTGTTTTTTTATATATAACAGAAGGAACTGGAAATTTGTTGAGATTTTTGGGAATATTTAAACAATTTTCTATACATCAGGTAGGAAACAGTGAAATAGTGTCCTCACTGCGTTGACTTTGGGATCATGTGATGAATGTATGACCACTTCGGAAATGCACCTGCTGAGTTTTGCAGGATATCTCCTGAAAAATCTGGTCAGGAAAGTGCAAAAAACTGGCAAAAGAATTCTTCAAAAGGTGTTGGAGGGTAAATGTACATCTGTGAGAGAATGCATTAGTCATCCTGACCTCTTTTATTGCAGCATAAAAACAGCTTTGAATTTGAAAATACTTCTGACCTCTCTCTCTTTCTGAAGTAGCTCCTTCCTTTTTTTTGTGTGCACTTTTCCTAATGTGGTCACCCTGTGCTGGACACTGGGGAGGCCAGCCTGGAATTCTGGGGGCAGTTTGGGCTCCTCGTGACAAGAAGGACATTGAGCACATCCAGGGAAGGGAACAGAGCTGGGAAGGGGCTGGAGAATCCCTGAGGAGCTGGGAAGGGCCTGGAGAATCCCTGAGGGAGCTGGGAAGGGCCTGGAGAATCCCTGAGGGAGCTGGGAAGGGCCTGGAGAATCCCTGAGGGAGCTGGGAAGGGGCTCGGCCTGGAGCAAAGGAGGATCCCCAGGGATCTTTTCCCTCTCTGGAATTCCCTGCCAGGAGGGCACAGCCAGGGGGGGTCGGGCTCTGCTCCAGGAACAGGGACAGGAGCAGAGGGAACGGCCTCAGGCTGGGCCTGGGGAGGGGCAGGGTGGATATTTGGGAAAATTCCTCATGGAAAGGTTTTTCCAGGCCTGGCACAGCTGCCCAGGGCAGTTTGGAGTCCCCATCCCTGGAGGGATTTAAAAACCACGTGGAGGTGGCACTTGGGGACATGGGGCAGTGGTGGCCTTGGCAGTGCTGGGGGAACAGCTGGACTCTGTCTCAGAGAGCTTTTCCAACGGGAAAACTTCCATGGTTCTGTGATGGAGTTTTTTGATCTGACAGCTGCCTATTCCAAGCCTGACCTGGGTAGTTTTAGATCCGACAGCCCTTGCATTGCTTCGTTCAGAGCTACTCAGGCATGGAAAAGAAATCTCTCTTCTTTTTTTTCTCCTTCATTTCCAGATCTGTGGGGTTGCAGATAAGCCAGATGTGCAACACATGAGCAGGCAGTGTATATTTTTTTTCCAAATTAAGGCTGCAGAGTTCATTATGCTCCTGGTTTTAATTCAGTTTATGTCACGGAATATCAACACAGCTGCTTTGAGTAATCCTGGAGAGCAAAGGAAGTAAAAGGAAAGGGATCCCTGTCACACTCAGTGCTGCAGCCTCCTGGTGACCACGGAGTAATTGGGGTTGGAGGGGACCTTTGAAGCTCCAGCCCATCCACTCCTGGCTGCATTTGTAGAAATCCCATTGATTGAAAAATTCCCCCACCGCTTTTCAAGTGGCAAAGTCACTTTGTAAGGGTGGCATGTCACCAGCAGTGTCAGTTAATCCTGGCTGCAGCAGCCCTGTTAATGCACTGCTTAATCTGCTGGTGACAACCTGTGATTTATATTCCCAGGAGATCCCAGCCTTGCTAATTGAAATGGATTGGAACTCGTGTTCCCCATGATGGGCTGGGTTTGGACACTCAGGGTGCTGGGAAAGACACACAGAAAGAGCTGAGCTTGGTAGAATTTTAAGAATTGGCATTACAAAAGTGGTTAATTTTGTCTGCATTTGGGTATTTGTCTTTAAATATAATTTTTTGGAACAAATAATGGATTTGCCACATCTGCTGACCTCCTCTTCCACGGAAATCAAAGCAAATATAATAATTTGTCCACCTGAATTAGACACAAAGTGACTAAATAAGCAAGACAGTCTATCAAGCTTGATTATTCCAAATGGAAATTGATTTTACTCAGTTAATTGGGTGCTTTGCCTTGCTCGGTCTCTTACGTGTAAATGATTATTCTGATTTGTAATTTTTTAATCTAATTATTGCCATCTCTTTGAAATGATCTTTACTGAGGCTATTTGTATAGAATATATGAGGAATTTTTACAGCCAGATAGAATTTTGTGGGCAGTTATATTAAATTATAGATCATTATAAAATTATATATTTGTCCCTTAAATTCCCTTGTTGTTTCTGAAGGGGTTGGAAGCAAAGCTTGCCTGGTTTTTATTTGCAATATTGCAAATATGTTTACAGCAACACTGAGTGTGCTGTAAACAGTTCCATTAAAAATTATGGGATTTATGGTGAAATTTAATGCTCATAATGGAGTGTTTTCTAATTTATCAGTGGCTGGATTTTGAGGAATGTTTCCCCAAGTGGAGAGGTCCCTTCTTAAGTTTCTTGCATGGAACACATGCACAAACATCTCCACAAACTCCATTCCTTTATTTTCCTCTGGATTTTAGGATATCCTGAGTCTCGAGGAAGAATTACAAGGATTCAAAAATAAGAAAATGAAAACTCAATTTGTTTGGGTTTTTTAAAGCTCCTGAATGTTAAAGCCACGTCAAAACACAGGACTTGATCAAACTTCTGGAAATTGGATTTGGGGCTCAATGTCTAACTCCAAGTAACAGATGGTTATGGAATGGTTACCCCAAGAGGGTAATTTTGAAGAGCTGGAATTTGAAATTCTGAAAAGCTGGAATTCTGGAATTCTGAAAAGCTGGTTCCAGCTGGTGGCCCATGGAGGGTGGGTGTCCCTGGTGAGCTGAGGGCAGGAATCCAAGGTCCTGCTGCTCCACAGACTTGGTGCCCGAGGTGGGGATGGGGATGGAGGGGCTGGCTGTGGTCAGAGGGGTCTGTCTGTAGGACCTGGCACCTCCCAGAGCATTCCTCGTGTTTTCCTTGGAAACACGAGGAATGAAGGGTTTAACTCCAGCTGGACGGGGCTTGGAGCCCCCTGGCACAGTGGAAGGTGTCCCTGCCCATGGCAGGGCTGGGGGGGGAGGAGCTTTAAGGTCCCTTCCAACCCAAACCATTCTGTGATTCCAGTTTATGCCCAGACATTTTAAGGTAAGAAAGAACAACTGATAAGTAGCTTGAAAGCCATTTACTTAATAAATTTTATCATCTGCAACGCTCAAAATACATTTAGTTTCACTGCCTCAAGTTCCTAAAAGACAGAGAATATTTAACCAAATTGTATTTTTTTAGACATGCTCTAAACCCATTCATGGGTCCATCTTAATGTGAGTTCCTAATTTCCCTCATTCCTTTGGGAAAGGGAGGAGCACTTCTCTTCCCAGGTGTTTTGCCATTGAAGGGAGCAGTTTGGGGAATGCTGCATGTGGCATGGATTGCTTGCCCTGATGACATAATGGGGCAATAAAGCCCTAAGCACAAATGAGGTCATGGGAGAGCAATTCCAGTTAAACTGTAACCTGCCACTGCCTGGGATGGGTCAGCAGACACAGTCCCTGACTTCTCTGAAGCCAGGGCTTCAGGAAAAAGAGAACAGCTGCAATCAGCCCAACTGGAAGTGGGAGCAGCTCCTGGTGCCTGGGATTGCAGCCAAGAGGGAGCTGCTGTGCCAGCTCACCTGCTCCAGGTAAGGGAACCCCCAGGCAGCTGGAAAAACAGGCACTGGGGCTCGGGATTCTTATCATGGAATCTCTGAATGGTTTGGGTTGGAAGGGACCTTAGAGCCCAACCCATTCCATGCCATGGCAGGGACAACTTCCACTGTCCCAGGGTGCTCCAGGCTGGCCTTGGACACTTCCAGGGATCCAGGAACAGCCACAGCTGCCCTGGGGAATCTTTACAGGGCCCAGCAGGGTGTTGGGGTTTGTGGGTGGAAAGCAGGAAGAGCAAAGAGAGAGGGTGGCTGTTGTCTCCTCATTCCCTTTTTGGTGTTTTTCTTGGTTTTTAAATTAAACTACCAAATTTTTGAGGTTGGCACTTGGTCTTGGTGGCCTATGGCTTTATCAGCCTGCAGTGACAAGGCTTTTGTGTCTCTCATTTTTAATTCTGTTTTTTGAATTGATGGTGCTTATCCTTGCAAATGTGACTTTTGTAGCACTGAGAGGCTGGGGCAGGACCTGAGCTGGGGGGAAAACACAAATCCCACCAGTCTCTCCACTCTCCTCTGTGTTACCTGGGGTGTTTCTCGGATTTATTTTTCCCTGCTTTAGGAGGATGCAAGGGCTGGGTATCAGTTTAACCTGCTCTGAAGCAGCTGGTGCATCCTTGGGAAAAGGAGCAGGAGTCAGATCTGTGGCAGGGCCACGTGACACACGGAGGTTTTGTTGGCCTATTTTCTTCTCCAAGCCCAGGTTTTACTCTTGAGCTGTCAGGTCAGATGAGGATTCAGTTCTGTGGCCAAAATAGAAATTAGCCATGTGTGGTAATCCATTAATCCCTGGAAAGAATGCCATTTATTCACGTTTTGGGGAGCTGGGCTGTCCTCACACTGCCTCCTTGGGCAGCAGGAGGAGCGGGCCAGAGGTGTCCCAGGCTGCCCTGATCCCTGAGCTGATCCCATTCCAGCTGCTTTCCAGCTGCTCTGGCTCCTTGGGCAGGGAATCCATGGCTGCCCCATCCCTGAGAGTGCCCAAGGCCAGGCTGGATGGGGCTTGCAGCAGCCTGGGATGGTGGAGAGGTGAAGTCCCCTAGGCCTGTGAGCTGCTTTTTTATTCAGTTGAAGAGAGAAACTTCTGAGCTTCTTTCCTTTTTAAAGGGACAAAGGATGGTTTTGTCACTCCATCAACAGGGAGCACATTCCTGTAGGAAGGTGTCCCAGAGCAGTAATAAAGAACAATAAAAATCAGTCCATGTGGTTAAACCTGAGGTGCCTGAGCCATTCAGAGTAGAATCATGAGTCATTTCAGATGGAAAAGGTCTCAGTGATCACTGAGTCCCAGCTGTGCCCCGTCCCCACCTTGTCCCCACCCAGAGCCCTGAGTGCCACCTCCAGGAATTCCTGGGACACCCCCATGGATGGGCACTCCAAACCTCCCTGGGCAGCCGCTGCCAATGCCTGGCCACCCTTTCTGTGACAGAATTCCTCCTGATGTCCACCCTGAGCCTCCCCTGGCACAGTTTGAGGCCAATCCTCTTGTCCCTTTGCTATTTCCCTGGGAGCAGAGCCCGGCCCGTGCGTATCCAGGGAATAAAGACTGAATGCAGTTGGATATGAGTTGATAAATTGACTTTTTTTTGTTTTAAAGGCAGTTCCTATTTCTTTTTTCAGGAGCTGCCCTACAGCACAGCTGTGTAATAATAACAGTTTGTCTCTCCCTGGATCTTTTCCTTTCCCCTTTTATCAACAAGAGGCTTCTCTTGTAGCACGTGGTTGTCCTTCCTGCTCAGCCCTGCTTTTCTCCCTGCCTGTTCTCTCAGGAGAGTTGTTACTATTTTTTTTTCCTTCTTGTTTTACCAGGCTGTATCATGACTTTGTGCTTTTGTGAGTGAGGAAAATGTGGGAAATGCTGCTGTGCCTGCAGCACTGGGTTTTTGCTATTTTTTTTTTTTGGTTCAGAAAAGGGTAATGTTGCAGGCCTGTACGTGAAGGCCATAAATACAAATATAGAGTAAAACTCACTGTGTTTTTGTGGGATTTTTTGTGGGATTGCAGCTTGGGCACTTCCCCATCCACCCCAGTGGGAAGAGAAGGGACAGGATGAGGGGAAACAGCCTCAAGCTGTGCCAGGGGAGGTTTAGATTGGAAATTAAGGAAAATTTCCTCATGGAAAGGTTTGTCCAGGCCTGGCAGAGCTGCCCAGGGCAGTTTGGAGTCCCCATCCCTGGAGGCATTTAAAATCCATGTGGATGTGACACTGGGTACATAGGACAGTGGTGGCCTTGGCAGTGCTGGGAATGGTTGGATTTGGTCTTGAAGGTCTTTTCCAGCCTTAATTCCATGATTTTCTGCTTGGTCCTGCTGAGCCCAGTCCTTTGCTGAGTCCATCCACCTCAGCTGCAGCTCCTGGATTCCCTTGGAGTTTTCTTCCTCCTCTCTTCAGGAGCTGGAAATTCAAAGGGCTTTGGCCAAACCCAAAATCTCAGGATTTGCATAATCTTTGTGGCTGTGTTTATTTCTGATAAATTGAGCGACACCACAGCGTGTTCCAGCCACCCTTTATCACATCCCAGAGAATTTTACGGTTTTTTTATCACATCCCAGAGAACAGATTCCAGGGGTCTGGCAGGGAATTGGCATCTGGAAAACCCTCCTGACAGGGATTTGGAGAGAAGCACTGATGTTCCTTTCGCTTTCTGCTCTCCTGGAAACCTTCCAGCAACTTCAATTATTCTGTGGAGTTTTTTTAAGGAGCTGGATGTATTTTAAGGATGAGAAAGTGAACTCGGCACTGCCTTGGAAAATCAGCCCCTGCCAGGATTGAGTACCCAGAATTCCAGTGGATTTCAGCAGCCTTTGCTGAGGGTGGGAAGCATCCCAGCATTCAGCACCTCTTCCCTGTTAATTTCACTTTTATTCTGGCTTTATTCCACTTTTCCAAATCCTCCTTCCTTTCCCTTCCCTTCAGTTCCATTCAGTGCTGCTGTGTGTCCCAAGGTTTCTAATTATAAATATAATATAATTATAAATAGTTAATTTGGGACATTTATATAATGCTCAAAATGATGCAGGCACAGTTTGCAGTGAGGTGTTGAACACAATGAACTGTCTAATCCCAGGAATGGGATTGGGAAAGAATGGGATTGTAAAACCCCAAGAATGGGATTAGATTGTAAGACATTTAGGATGCTTAAATTAGAAATAGTAGTAGAAGAAATTGAAGGAGTGAATTAGTAGCAAGCTGGACTGGGGGAAAAAAATTAAGAAAATAAAGTTTGATGCTAATAATATTTTAAAATATTTTTATTATTTTATAGTAAATAATAATAATATTTAAAATATTTTTATTTCTATTTCTATTTTTTCACTCATTGTATTAGAGAAAAAAAAAAAATTGAGCTTCCCAACTGTGTACCCAAGGAATAGCAGCTGTGTGCTGAGTTTGAATTTATTCCTGGGTGTAGGACCAGGCTTTGGAGAGGCTGGGAATGACTGGGAATATTTCATTTCTGAGTAACAGCCGTGAGAGCGATGCAAAGGTGGTGTGAAAGTTGTTGTCACGGGAGATTTCTCTATATTTGAGCTTATCCAGGGATTATTTCTGGTGGATTATCCCACTTTACATGGAAAGGCAGGATTTTCTAATGGTTATTCTAATGACTGCCAAATTCCTGGGTTTTTTAGTGTGTTGTGAGGCAGGACTGTGTAATACCCTGTGAAAATTGTACTGTTAAATTCAGTGTATTACCTGAAACAGGGAGCTCTGGGGAGCAGCATTTCCAGGGACAGAATTTTAGCAGTGGCTGCAGAGCCACCATCTGGATAAATCCTGCCACAAAGCAAAGGTTGTGTGAAATTGTTTCCAAATCAAGCAGGACTGGCTAATGGCTGAGATGGGAGCCTCTCCTAATTAATCTGTTCGTTAGGGATTGGATAAATCACAACAAATTAATAACAACATTTATTTTCCACCTCTATTTAGAAGGATTTGACCTGTTTATTTATCTCCATCTATGGGTTTCCCTGAATCAAGAGACAGCACGTTCTCATCACACTTTTCCTCCAATTTTCTTCACACTGGAGATTATTTTCTGGTCTCACCAATGCTGAAATTGTGTGTTTAGAAAGCAGACTCAGCTGTGGCAAACATTCCCCCAGAATTCATCCATGGAGCCCCCCATCTATGGCTAAAGGAGTCAGGTGGGATAAGGAAACTCTAAAAATGTGTGTTAAAGGGACTCAGAGCTTTCTGGTGTTACTGGGCTGCTTGTGGTAAAAAACTTTCCCTCTTTGTTATGAATTTTCCTCTTATCTCTGGGAGTGACTCCCAGGATTGTTTCCTCAGTGTCCTCAGATGGCTTTTTTTTATGGAGGGAGCATTTCTGCCCTGATTTCTGGTGTTGTCTGTGAACCATGCCTGAATGTTGCCATTCTGTTGTTGGATTTAAAACCTCCTTAAAACCTGAATTTTTGGTGTGCACAAGTTGTATTTTCTTTTTCTTTTTGCATCAAAACTCAACATTCAGTGCTGAGGTGATGAGAGAGTATAAAACAGGGTTTAAATAAATTTAAATTTCAAGCAAACATTGCTTTTACTTTTAGCTTCCTTCTGCCACGAGGGGGGGAAAAAAACCAGAAACCATGATATCAATTTGACCTGAAAATTTATCTCTGCTTTGCTTCCTTGCAGGTCCAGGATGGAACATTACTGCTCGCTCC
>VZSU01000463.1:4753-16444 GCA_013398715.1 Nesospiza acunhae | reverse complement strand
TCGCTCCTGCTGCTCTGTGTTAGTTTCATTTTTGCACGAGCCCTGCCACCCAATGGAACAGAACTGCCCAAAACAACCACAGCTACCAGTAAGGACTGACCTGGGGGGCAGGATGGGCAGGGCCCTCTGGGGGTGTCCCTGGGGGCTCAGTCCTGGATGTGTTTGCAGGACTTTGGCCCCACTGACGCAGTTCTGATGGTGCCAGGTGTGCTCTGGGCTTGGTTGGCACGTGGGTGGTGTTGGGGTTTCGCTTTCTCTTTGCTGTGGGAGGGAAAAACACAGCAGAGGTGGGGGAGCTGCAGGGCCCAAGAGCTGCCAGGGGGGGTCTGAGGGGATGTGGGCACAGATAACAGGAAATACATTTTCATTAGGCAGCAGGATGAATAGATTGAAACACCATGAGAAGCCTTGGGACATGTTCCGTGTTTTCATGCAAAGACTCAGGGAGGGTGTGAGGTGTCCTGTGGAGGGTCCTGCCGGGAGAGCAACAGGAGAGTTCTTGTTCCAGGAGCTGAGAGTGATCTCCTCCTCTCTTGATGCCTTGTGAAGCCTGACCTAGAGTAGAGGCTGGGCAGAGTCACAGAATAAAGCAGGGATTTATTCCAAGGACCTCAACTATGGACCCACCTTGGGGAGCTCAAGAGCCCAGCCAGGGCTGCACCCAAGATGACCCAAAATGGCCCCAAAATGCACGAGCGGGCACGGGGACTGTCACTGGGATCAGTTCTGCTCCATTTGCACCTTGCAGTTCATTGTCCCATTGCAGCTTTAGCCCCTGCAGTCCCACCCTGCTTGTTTTTCTCTCTGCAGCCCACGGTGTTTGTGCTCCTGGGCTGAGATTTGGGTCATTTGTCCTTGGTGCCCAGCTGGAGCAGGAATTGTTTTGTCTCCCTGCTCTGTGCACAGAGCTCAGCATGCCCTGATGTGAAGCTCAGACCCACACACTACAGCAGCACAGGATGTGAAACATAGAAAAGCCAAACCTGAGGCATCACTCTGGGCCACCACAGCACCTCACATTGATCCTCATTTCTGTTTGCAGAATTCCTTCCTCCTCAAACCCTCCCACAGCCATGTCCTGACACGTGCCAGTGCTGGGGAGGAGCTTGTTCAGGGCCATTTGGGGGCTTTGAGGAAGTGCCCAAGGCCAGGTTGGGCAGGGCTTGGAGCACCCTGCCATGGTGCAAGGTGCCCCTGCCATGGCAGGGGTGTGCTGGGATAATCTCTGAGGCTCCTTCCAGCCCAAACCAGGGAGATGAAGCTGCTGATGTCCCCTATGAGCAATATCACCGTGTTTTGATGACTGTTCAGGTCACTGGTGTTGACACCCAGTGTTTCAAAGAAGGCTGATTTGTTGCTTTATTTGCTTTTAATCTCTCTGTGAACCTTGCACCCCTGGGGAAGGAGAGGAATTAAATGCCAGGCTGGGCTCATGGCCCCTTGGATTGTTTTGGTTCTTGGTTGTAGTAATTTAAATGGAAATAGGGGAGATTTAGATGGGATATTGGGAAGAAAATGAGGGTGGGCAGGCCCTGGCACAGGTGCCCAGAGCAGCTGGGGCTGCCCCTGGATCCCTGGCAGTGCCCAAGGCCTGGTTGGACACTGGGAATTGGAGCACCTGGGACAGTGGGAGGTGTCCCTGCCATGGCAGGGGTGGAACAGGATAATTTTGAGGTTCTTCCCATCCCAAACCAGTCTGGGATTTGCTGCTAATTCAGGTGTGAGCATTTGCCTTCTCCAGACTCTGACTGCAGGGTGGGCACTCCAGAGCTCAGCTGGGGAAGGGGAGGTTGGGGGACAAGGGGCTTCTCTATCAGCAGTGACAATCTGAGTGTGGCTGTGCTGAGTGCTCCCAAAAAACCCAAATTATTCATAGGAATGAAGCTTTAGTCGAGTGTGAATTTGCTAATTAATCAGTTTGAAGTATTGTCAAGTAGTTTTTGGTCCCTGCTTCTTGTCTGGCACCTGCAGCTGTAGAAAAACAAGTTACTAATATTGGGCTGAATATGTCAGAATATGGGAATTGAGAAGGGGAAGTCACTTGTTGTTTTTATCACTTCCCAGAATCTTAATAACAAAGGGAGTTTTGCCATCAGTGTTGTTCATCTTCAGAGCTTAATTCCAAATTGTGTTGGATTTAAGTCTGATAATATGGATAAGAGTAATCTGATTGTCCCTATTTTAATTAAATCTTAATTTCAGTGATATGATTCAGAAATGACTGGTATGACTAAACTGTTTTTCCTAAATATCAAAGCCTTCCTGGCTCTGCAGTGAGGAAGAATTTTGTCTGACAGGCAAGTTAGGTGCACCCTGAAAATTACATTGCTGCAGAAAGAGTACCAAGATAATTGGATTATCTAATAAATTTGATAGCCACTGAATTAATACAGCATATTAAAATATAAAAATAAAGATTTTTGATTGAATCATAAAGAAAACTCCATTTAACAGACTATGGGGAGAACTAAAAGAGCCTAAAAAAAATCAGCTTTCCTTTTGCATGCTAATTTGATGTGTGATCCCAAAAGATACCTTTGATTCTGAAAGGAATAGGTATAAATGATTTCATGTCATTATTTGAGCTGCCTTGATTTTTTCAAAGATTTGCTGAATTACAATGTCAGCTTTATTCTTATTTAAAACATGGTTACCTTGTCTGGATGGGTCGATTTTTAGCACTGCTGCCATTTTACCTCCTACAAGAACACCCTGAAATTGCAGCCGTGAAATTGCTACCTTGAAATTTCCCTTTCAGAAAATGGGAATATTCTGGGCTTTACTGCACTGCCATTTACTGGAAATTTGCCCTGATCTTTACTCCAGGTATTCAACTGCATTAAATAAATGTAAACCATCAAACCACAGAATGGTTTGGGTTGGAAGGGAGCATCTAGTTCTGACTTCCAAGCTAATATTTATTAGGATTTGCATAAATAAATGTATATTTCCAGTAGAGACACCTTAATGCTCCCAGATGCTTGTTGCAGACTGTTTATTCATGATATTGTCCGTTACCATCCCGTAGCTCCTGGTAATTCAAATATTTGTAAATTCCCCAGGATTAATCGTAGTCTGGATTGTTTTACTTCCTCTTGTATTTTTACTTGTGGAGTGGTTGAAATGTGCAAGCAGCCTGGGAGCTGCAGTTGTAAACCTTTAAATACCTTTCCAAATGTTTACATTCCACTGGTATTTACTGCATGAGGGCTCCTGGTGCCTTTGAATCCTCACAATCCCTTCCCATCACTGATGTCTGAGCCTTCAGAGGGGATGAATTTATCAGGGGAGTTGCAGGTTAAAAAGCAGGAAAATGGGGCAGCTTTGGGGCTCCTGTTTAGTGCTGGTTTCATCTTCCAACAAGTCAGTGGCAAAGTGAAAATAAGATTTTGTGTCTCTCCTCTCTGGAGAGACCCCAGCCAGGACACCATGTCCAGCCCTGGGGAGCACCTGGAGCTGTGGGAATGAACCAAAATGTTCAGTGGGAACCAAATGAATGGGAACCAAATGAATGGCAATGAACCAAAATGTTCAGATGGAGGAAAGGCTGGGAGAGCTGGGATTGTTCACCTGGAGAGGAGAAGCTTTGGGGTGACCTCAGTGTGGCTTTCCAGAGCCTGAAGGGGCTCCAGGAGAGCTGCAGAGGGACTGGGGACAAGGCCTGGAGGGACAGCACACAGGGAATGGCTCCCACTGCCAGAGGGCAGGGCTGGATGGGAGATTGGGAATTGGGAATTGTTCCCTGGCAGGGTGGGCAGCCCTGGCACAGGTGCCCAGAGCAGCTGTGGCTGCCCCTGGATCCCTGGCAGTGCCCAAGGCCAGGCTGGACACTGGGGCTGGGAGCACCTGGGACAGTGGGAGGTGTCCCTGCCATGGCAGGGGTGGCACTGGATGATTTTTAAGGTCCCTTCCAGCTCAAACCATTGTGTGACTCTGTAACACCCAGGAAGACCCAGAGCTGGGACTTCCCTGTGAGACTCGTGGTGGTGGTTTCATGGAGAAAATGAGGCAGCATCAGGAAACTGAGTTATGGAGAAGGAATCTGGCTCATTTTACTTGGTATTTAAATGCCAGAGGGATTCTCTGCAGACACTCAATTCCAAGAATTAGTTTGCAAAGCAGAACTTCAGAAATAGGTGGTTTCAGATCGGGGGTGGACGGGGTGACATTTAAAGGTCCCTCCAGGCCAGACTCACAGTGTGTGGCTGCAGTGCCAGGGGGGCTCTGCTGGCTTTGCCCAGTGGGATTCAGCTCTGAGATGTTAAACTCACATTTACTGGTACTGGTGGTTCAGCTCTTTTCCTGGCTGGGATTGAGCTTTCAGTGTTTGCCTGGGAATCACTTCTCCACAGATGCCCCAAAAATGGTGCAGCAGTTCTGTGAAAGGAAGAGAGGGGTGATTTTTTTTTTTAATTGTGTAATTGTCTGAGGGAAATTTAACTCCCTCGTGATGCGAACTTGTTGTTTCCCCTCTCATGTCATGAGTCTTGTCACAGTGCTAAAGAGAACCAGCACAAAGCCCCAAATCCTGCAGCATTCTGACATCCTCAGGGTGACATTTCTAACCCCACGCACGTGGCTGCATTTTGTTTGTGAGGGACAGAACCGGGGATGTTTTTTGGTGTTTGTTTCCTTGCCAGCCTTGGTTTCCAGGCAGAGCTGCAGAACACCCCACAGAAGGTGTTGGGTGGTTATTCATCCTCATCCAGCCACTCCTTCCAGGAGTGATTTCCTGAACCCCTGCCAAGCTCCTGACTGCAGTTTTGTCATGCCTGTCACTTTTATCTTTATACACCACCTAAAAGTCATCCCTCACGCCTTTTATTGCCTTCCCTGGCTCTGGGTTATGACGTTGATTTATGAGCCCTTTTTCCCTGTGTGTCCTGAGCTCACCTGTGCCTCTCCAGGAATTCTCCCCCATGCCCTCATCCCCTGTGGAGCACCCAGAGAGTTTCCAGCTGCTCCCAACACTCAGATGGTTTTGTAGCCATCAATTCCGGGTATTTATCTGATCCACATGAATCCTTTCTGGATTACTGCAGGTGTTGCCTACTCCTAAATATTTTTTTTTAATCCCAGAATTGTTTGGGATGGAAGGGAACTTACAAATGGCAGGGACACCTTCCACTGTCCCAGGGTGTTCAAGCCCTGTCCAGCCTGGCCTTGGGCACTGCCAGGGATCCAGGGGCAGCCACAGCTGCTCTGGGAATTCCGTCCCAGCCAGGAATTCCCTCCCAATATCCCATCCAACCCTTCTGTCAGTCAGCTCTCAAAGACCACTGTAGGAATGAGAAAAAAACTCCTTGAGGTGTGTAAATGTAGTTTAAAAGAGAAAAAAATATCAAATACCAGCAGCAGCAGAAATTGCCTTAATTTTTGAAGAGTGGTTGTAGGGTTGTGTTTTGCTTGCTGAAGGTTCAGACTGGGAGTTTGGCTTCCTTAAATAAAACATGTTGGGTTTTTAATGATTTTAATCTGTTCTGTATTATTCAGTAGAACAAAAAGGTTACAGAAGCATAATGAAAGTGAAAGGTACAGAGACACTTCCATAAAACACTGTGAACAGAAGGGTGAGACTCAGAGCTTGTACCAGATATAACAAAGATGTTCTTTAATCTCCATTCTGAGAAAAATGTCATTATTCCTGCTTGTTCTTATGTTTATATAGAATTTCAGTGAATAAAATCTCTTAGAATTTCAGTGGATAAAATCTCTGTAAAAAGTGACATTTTGTATATATATATATATATATATATATGAAAGGTGGTTTAGAAGCAGCTGATGTGCATTAGGGCACTGCAGCAAACCTTTGAATGGCCTTCAAATTCAGCTTGGTACCTTATAGCTGTTCAACTTGCTCTGACTACAGGGAAACTGAAAAATATCTTGGATTTTCTCAGCAGCACTGGTTTGGTTGTGCTTTTGATGAGGGAGAAAAAAACCTAAAAAATAATAAAAATTAACTTTCAATTTTAGCTTTGTCTGTGTCAGGTATTGTGAAGCTTTTAGCAAACAGAGGCAGATAATTGGGCAGAATTTTTGGTGCCTTAAGCACAGTTGTTGTGCCAGATGAGGCAATCCATGTCTCATATTCCACATTTCTTGTTCCATCCCCAGACTCCACTGAGGAGAACACCTTGCACAAGGAGCTGCTGACTTCCCTGCTGATCCTGGTGCTGGTGGTGATCATTTTCGTGGTGCTGGTGGGGTATTTTTTCAGGTGGGTGGTTTTCTGTGGGCTCAGCCCATCCTTTCTCTGAGCCCTCCCACAGAAGCAGAAGCGAGGCAGAGCCTCGTGCCTGCCCTGCTCTCCCTGCCAGCATGAACAGAAAGAGCTTCTCCAGAATTACATTGTCTGTAAAAAGGGCCTGGGGGGCAATGCTGCTGCTTGGCTCTTGCCAGAATTGTGGATTGATGTGGTGCCTCTGTTGTTCCAGGTTCAGGAGACACAGGAAAGCTGTGGTCAACTCCGGGGACAAGAAGATGCCAAATGGGATCTTGGAAGAACAAGGTATGGGCAGATTTGCTTTCAAACTCTCACTTTTATTTCTGTCTTTAATTCAAAATTACTCAGTGTTTGCTTTTGTTTCTGATATAAGTGACAGGGTTGTTGTTAAAGAGAAAATAGTCTGAAAAAAATACAGTCACAAATGGTTTGGGTTGGAAGGGACCTTAAACTCATCCAGTTCCCGCCCTGGAGCCATGTGCAGGGACATTTCCAGCCCTTGGCTGTCCCCTCCAAGCTGGCCTTGGACTGGAGATCCATATTTAGAAATCATACTCAAACAGTCTATGGAAAATCTTAACTTTCAGTTGCTGCTTTGAAATAGGTTTCACTTTGTGATGCAGCAAATGCTTCCGTGTAAAACCTCCCTGGGCTCTTTGGAGATGTTTTACCAGAGTGCCAGCTGAGATCCACGTTTGTGACACTGTGGTCTTTGCATTTAGAGAAGGAATTGCAGGATTTCTTCTTAAAATAGGGGAAAAGTCCTTAACGCTGTGATCTATATCTGGAGAAGGAATTGCAGTGTCTCTTCCTAAAATGGGGGGGAAAAGTCCTTTACACTTTGTGAATACACTGGGTGCTTTCTGAACGTGAGGCAGGGGGTTGAGATGGGGCAGTTTGAAGCCAGATGTGCTGAAATAAAGCTCTCTGGGGAGTTCCAAGTGTTTCCCCCTGGTCTGAGTTGTGCTGGGTTGGTTTCTGTCCGTGGGAAACTCCAGACGGGCCCAGCTCAAACGTGGGAGGGCTGGGCAGGTTGTTCTAATCACAACCCAGAGAAAAATGATCAAGTTAAAGATAAAATAATCAATCTGTGGGTTGAGTCAGCCCCACTTGACCATGTGTGAAGGGGTGAGTGAGCTGAAGAGGGTGACAGTCAGAGGAAAAGCCAAAAACCTAAAAATACCCATCAGCTTCCTGCTGGGTGTTCCTGTGCACAGGGCAGCAGCTCCTCTTGGGGCACAGCTTCTGTTGCCAAGTTATAACTAAATTATTTTTTATTGTTATTATTATTAGCATTATTTCCCCTTGAAATGAAATAATCTGGCAGCACCTCCTTGGTGATAGATGCCAAGAGCTGTCCTCGCCCTGTCAGCAGAAAGAACCTTCACTTTTTCTGAATAAAACTTGGTCACTTTCAAATCCAGTGTAAATGGAGAAATCATTCATTTCACCAGCAGCGCTTCTTCTTGATACCATTATGTTATCAAAACAACCACTTGGCCTATGATTTGGTGTTTTAATTTCCTCTAAATCCCCTTTAGCAGCTCAGAGTGTCATGGCAGCAGTTTGCTTTGGCATCTCTCAGCACCAAGATGAATTTGTAGTTGGGATCTGTGGCTGTGGCCATGCCTTTAACACATGCTGCCCTTGTGCTGACAGAACAGCAGCGGGTGATGCTGCTCAGCAGATCTCCCTCGGGCCCCAAGAAGTATTTCCCCATTCCTGTGGAAAACCTGGAGGAGGAAATCCGGATACGCTCAGCTGACGAGGGGAAGCTCTTCAGGGAGGAGTTTAATGTAAGTGTTTGCACGTGGATGGCTGAAAATGGGGGAAAAACCAAAATATCTGCGAGCATTAATAATTCTGTGATTGGTGCATGATTGGTGCCATTCCTACAGGTTCTGTCATGTGTGGGGACCTTTCATCTGGATAAAACCTGGAATTTTTACTCATTTGTGATGCTGAATTGGTATTATATGAACTGTTTGCCTCTTGATAACATTTTAAGAAGGTCTTTAGTGTTTGCATGAAGCTGGAGGACGGGAGCATTGAATAGAAACCTCTTCAGCATTGATTTTCATGATGGTGCTGGCGGGTTTTGGGGGATCTGGGTGTTTCACCTCCATGGGAAGTACTTAGAGGAGAGGACACAGTGTGGCCTTAATATTGTCCTGGTGAGATTTGACTTCTTTTTTCCTGATAATTTGACTTTTTGCTCTTGGTTGCCATCCCAGCACTCCCCTCTTTGCAGCACAGAGTTTCTGTGAGGTGTCTCAGCTCTCAGGGTTCTCCTGTTGAGCGTGGCCTTGGGCAGGATTTTGTGGTTGTAGGGATGAGCTGCACCTGGAGTCTCTGCTGAGCTCCTGCAGGATTCCTGTGGAGAAACAACACCAAGAGTCTGAGTTTGGGGGCCTTTTCCAGATTTTTTATGACTTCTCTTCACTTCCCTCCACAGCAGAAGCAGAGCAGGAGTTTAAATGTCAGGCGTGGATTTGTGAGAGCCAAGGCACGTGTTGATTAGGCAGGCTGTTGAGTTACCTTCTTAATTGGGAGCATATTTAGAGCTGCAGTTTGGTTGATGATAAATTTAAACCGCAGACTTTTGCCTTATCAGACAGGGAGGATTGTAGAAATTCTCCTCAAAGCTGAAAATGAAAGTGAGGACCAGCCTGACACAGTGTGCGCTGGTGAATTTTGACTCTCCTGATGAATTTGCTCTGAGGTTCAGAGTGAAACAAACCATCTGTTTTCATTTCCTTCTTTGCTTTGGTTATTTTCTGCCCCATGCTGTGAGCATGTGGAATTCTGTCCACACCCAAAAACCTGGGGTCTGATCCCCAAAAATGAGCAGTGGTGGGGTTGATGCTCAATGTGTTTTTTTTTCCCTGTGGCTGGATGAGCTGTCTGCTCCAGCCTGGGAGGGCTGGAAGTGTCCCAGGCCAGGTTGGACAGGACTTGGAGCAGCCTGGGACAGGGGAAGGTGTCCCTGCCATGGCAGGGGTGGCACTGGATGGGATGTGAAAGATCCTCCCAACCCAAACCGTTCCGTGATTCTCTGGTTCTGTGCCTCAGCCCTGCGCTGGGGATGCTCCAGGGGTCTCTGCCCACTCCACATCCCACATGTCAGGGGCCAGGCATCCCTGGGAAGGCAGATACAGGAGTTCCCATGGGAATTAGGGACAAATTTGGGTTGAAAATGGTGAGTTCTGGGAGCCAGGCATGTGCACCAACCTGAGGAGTTTGGTCCTGAGTGATTTTTTTGGTAAAAAGAAACCAGACATTAAAAGATGAAGACACCCAGCAGGGAGAAAAGAGTTTTGAGGACAGTTCCTGACTTTGAGGACAGCACTCTTGGATTTATGTGCTAATGGTGTTCTCCAGCAGCTTTGATTTTGTCCTTAAAGCCTGCATGACCCTTAAGAGGTCCATTGCACCCCTTGGACACTCACCAGAATAGCAGAGGATCCTTTTTTTATGTGATTCCTTTGTGAACATTGGGCACTGGAAGAGTGTGTTCTTCCTTCACAGGAAAAAAAAAAAACTATGTGATTCCTTTGTGAACATTGGGCACTGGAAGAGTGTGTTCTTTCTTCACAGGAAAAAAAAAAAAGAACAAAAAATTGAAATAAAATTGATTCCTTTCTGTAAAGCCCCTACCTCAGTTGATCATCCTTGGAAGTTTGGGATTACCACCTTGATTTTCAGATTAATTACTGAAAAGCTTCCCCTAAGAGCTTTCTTTTGAAATTTGAATTCTGGCTTGATTAAGACATCCCAGTGGCTCCTTTTTTTCCTGCTAAAAAAGGAGGAAATGTGCTGATCCTGGCTGGGCTGAGCCTCTCAGAGCTCCAGTGGGAGTTTAGGGTCAGGGTGGGGTGGCACAGACGAGGCAGGGCCAGCAGGACCCGTCAGCTCCTCGTGAGTTGGGGTGCAGGGAGGGTGGATTTGGGAGGATGTGCTGAGGAGCAGCAGGGGTGATTCATTCACATCCTCCCCGTGGCTGCAGCAGGAGCTGCTTGGGCCCTCAGCAGCAGAGATCTGGCCGAAGATAATTCTTTTTAATGGATTTTTCATTTCAGCCCTGGCCCCCCCCAGCACACAGGAAACCCTGCACTCGTGGGCTTGGTTTGCTGGGGCTGTTGTGGCACATGGAGCTGTGAATGGAAAAGAGAGGAGGGTTGTGACGGTGTTCAAGGAAGAGACGAGAATGTTGACTCCGTGTTCAGAAGGCTTGATTTATTATTTTATGATATACATTACATTTCAACTATACTAAAAAGAACAGAAGGAAAAGTTTCATCTTAGAAGGCTAGCTAAGCTAAGAATGGAGATGAAAATTAATAATAAAAGGTTTGTGTCTCGGACAGAGAGTCCAAGCTAACTGGGCTGTGATTGGCCATTAATTATAAACATCTAAGATGGGCCAATCCCAGCAGCACCTGTTGCATTCCACAACAGCAGATAACCATTGGTTACATTTTGTTCTTGAAGCCCCTCAGCTTCTCAGGAAGAAGAAATCCCAAGAAAGGATTTTTAATGAAAAGATGTCTGCGACAGAACGTGAAAGAGGGCTGAGGAAGAAAGCTGCTGTCAGGAAGATCCAGAACTACTCTGGCTGTTCATTGAAAATTGGGTGCCTGACTTGAAGTTTGAAGAGATTGTGGTTAAAAAGATAATTATTTCATAGGGTCACACAATGGTTTGGGTTGGAAGGAGCTTGAAGTTCATCCAGTTCCAACCTCTTGCCACCGGCAGGGACACCTTCCCCTATTTCTTTTTTGGCTTTGTGTTTCATAAATGTACTTTAATCAGCAAAATGGGCTGATAAAAAGCCACGAGCTTCATTCACATGAGGAATTAAGCAGTCTGACAGCAGCTTTCTTCCTCAGCCCTCTTTCAGCCTCCTCTCTTTTCCATTCACAGCCCCACAAACCAAACCCAGGAGTGCAGGGTGGTGTTTCCTGTGTGCTGGGGGGTCAGGGCTGCCCGTGCTCCCTGTGTCCCCCTGTGTCCCCCTGTCCCCCTGTGCAGTTCTGGGGGATTCCAGCCCTGCTCCGCCAGCCTGGCAGGGCTCCTGCCCCAGCCCTGCCCACGTTTGTCCTTGCCCTGTGTGACTCAGCCTGGCAGGGGGAGGCACAGGGGGCAGAGGGTGCTGCTGCCACTGGAGCTTTTGGAGCTCAATTTAAGGAACTTCCTGAAATCCACTTAAAGAACTTCTCAAATTCTGGTTCTGCTTTGGTCCATTTGCAGGGGCAGCATCTCAGCTGGGGAGGAGCTCCACCTTGGGCACCTCCTTGCTTTCATCTTCACCCTCTTCTCTTTTCCTTTGGTTTATTGCCCTCCATGGCTGTTCGGTTATTTTTAAGCCAGACTAAATTTACCTGCACTCAGAACTCAAATTGCGCTGCATAAAAACCCTTTATTTTTTATGGGTTAAAATTATTTTAACCCAATTAAAAACTTTT
>VZSU01000462.1:22640-69494 GCA_013398715.1 Nesospiza acunhae | reverse complement strand
TAATAATAATAATAATAATAATAATAATAAATCACAGAATCCTAAATTGTTGGAGTTGGAAGGCATCTTAAAGTCCATCCTATCCCACCCCTGTAAGGGCAGGGACATCTTCCACCATCTCAGGTTGCTCCAAACCCTGTCCAGCCTTGCCTTAAACACTTGGAAAGTAAAATATTTAATATTTCATACCTAATACTACAATTATATGTAATAATTATTATAAATATTGGTACATTGAGTATTGTAGTCACACAAATAAAAATACAATACGGAAAACACATAATTAAAATAATCATCATTTGTCAGTAGCACCTACAGGCTGTCTGGAGTGACATATTGCTTTGGAGGTTGAAAATGTAATTCTGTGGGTTTTTAAGGAAATGGAATTTATCTAAAATTTTGTTCTGAATTAAGTTTACATGTTTTGCCATGGACTTTCCTTTTTTTCCTTTCTTTTTTCCTTTCTTTTCCTACCATGGCAGAAAAATTTCCAGATAATCACATACTTTTACAAATATTTTCAGGATAGCTTGTATGACTGGGATGTTTAAATCCATTTCTATGACCTGAGACTCATTTTTCCTGCAGAGAGGTGACTGAAATCTGGATTAGATCACTTGGCAGTGTGGACTTCCCTGTCCTTCACATCCTAAGCAAGAGCTTGGTTTGGGGTTTTTAAAATATAAATGTTTGGTTCAGTTTGCACAGCACAGCCCGAGGGTGGTGTTCTCAGGGGGCTGAGTGTCCTTTCAGAAACAGTCATGTGGTGAAAGTTTTCCCAAAACAGCAGAGCAATGCCGCTGGAACAGCCTGGAAAAGGGGCAGGAGGTGTTGGTTGGAAAGGTTTAATCAGCACAAAACCCAGGATGGGCTGGGTTGGAAGGGACCTTAAAGTTCATCCCATCCCACCCAGCCATGGCAGGGACACCGTCCCCATCCCAGGCTGCTCCAAGCCCCATCCAGCCTGGCCTTGGACACTCCCAGAGGCAGCCACAGATTCTCTGGGAATTCCATTCCAGGGCTCCCCACCCTCACCCTAAAATTCCCGCCAATATCCCACCCATCCCAGTCCCCTGGCCGTTTCCTGAGATGCTTTTTCTCAAAGATGCCCATTGAATGGGAATTTTTGCACCTCTTCTCTGGCGACATCTCTTCCAAGCTCAGCCTGACCTGCCCCACACTCCTGTGCTTGCAGAATGGCCACGGCATTAAAACTCCAAATAAAAGGTGACTGCAACCTTTGTCCTGCTCAGAAAATCCTTTCTCTTGAGGTGTTTCGTGTGTGGAAACAAAGGAAAGAAATCCAGAAACAGGGCAAGAACATCCAGCCCACGGTGATAAGAAACCCCCAAACATTCTTACAAATAATCTGGTTTTAGGGTTTTTTTTTTCATGGTTATTTTAACTTCGAGTGTAAGCACAGCAGAAATAGAAGATGAGGAAACTTCCTGTCCTTGTTGTGCCTTTTTCCTTTGGCATCCGGATGAGCACAGGGATTCCTCTGGATGTACTGTTATTATTATTGATATGTATTTGTTGGTTTTATTATTATTAGATATATAATTTTAGATACGTATCATTATATAATAAAATAAGATAATGCAATAATATATTTAATATATTATTATTAGATGTATAATATTAGATATTTATGATTATTAGATACAAAAATAGTTCTAAACTATTACATTTTTATTTTAAGAATCAATATAAATAAAATATAATAAATAACATGAAAAAATAAATCAAATAAGTAATTAAATAAAAAAACTAATGATTTAAATATAATTTTAGGTGTCTTATTTCAGCACGGAGCATCTTTTGAATGTCAAATTACAAAACCTTGGAAATTAACAAAACAATTCAATATAACAATACAAAAAAAACAAAGAAAAGAAAATCTTTAATAATGGAATTGGAAATATCAGAGGGTTGCTCTGTGTGCTGTCCCTGCTCCTCCCTGGCCCGTGTGCCTGGATTGTTCAAAGCCCACAAAGTGTGCCCATGGCTGGCAGATTTTTGCTATTGCAGAAAGCCTACGTTTGACCTTTCTTTGTAATTGTGACACCAGTTGAATTCTGCTTTGGTTCATGGCAATTTACTCCATCCTCTGAGAGTTCACTAGTTAATTATTGCCAAGTGAATTTTTAATTTGCTCCGATGATTACATTGGTGAGCGCAGTCGTTAGTGGGAAATTTATTTTAGGAATTGGCACTAGAGGGAGCTAAGTAATTGTATCATTTATGGATCTGGGAAGGGGAGAAAAAGAACATTCATTAAAAACTTGCTTTTTTCCCTGAACCTGCTGATTTTACAAATATGGCAGCTATGCCTCAGCAAATTAGAAGTGATAATGAATTAGTTAATTTTCCTTCCTGAAAACTGCTATGCTCAGATTATTAAGTAACTCTATTTCTGTTTTACCAGCTACCAGCCAGTAAATTAGGATTTCCAGGACTCTTTTGGGAGGGCGAATTTTTGTAACTATTATCCTTGTTTATCATTATTTTGGTCTTAACAGAATTAAAATGCTCAGGGACACCCTCCTGAAGCATCAGTGTGTTCCCAGATGGGTTCCAGGATGGATGGATGGGCCTGTGGGATGCTGAGAGGAGCAGAGCTTGGACACAAAGTGCTGCATTTTCCAGCCCAGTGTCCTCTGAAATCAGTGGAATCCCATTTTAAGTCAGAATTTTTGTTTTACTGTTCACCTTTGTTTTAGTGGAGCTGCTGGAGAGAGTCCAGAGGAACTGCTGCAGAGCTGGAGCCAGGCTGGGAGAGCTGGGAATGTTCCCCTGGAGAAGGGAAGGCTCCAGGCAGAGCTCAGAGCCCCTGGCAGGGCCTGAAGGGGCTCTAGGAGAGCTGCAGAGGGACTGGGGACAAGGGATGGAGGGACAGGAGCCAGGGAATGGCTCCCAGTGCCAGAGGGCAGGCATGGATGGGACATTGGGAATTGGGAATTCCTGGCTGGGCTGGGATTCCCAGAGCAGCTGGGGCTGCCCCTGGATCCCTGGCAGTGCCCAAGGCCACGTTGGAGCAGCCTGGAGCAGTGGAAATGTCCCTGGGCATGGCAGGGGTGGCACTGGATGAGCTTTGAGGTTCATCCCAACCCATTCCATGACCCCCCGACCTCCCAGAGCAGCCCCAGGCTGGATCCCACCTGGGATGGGCTCACCTGTACCCCACAGCCTGCAGGTGTGGCTCAGAAAATCCCAGAGTCAGCCCTAAACTGCTCCCGCCCCCCTGCTCTGTCCAGCTGAGGAAATTGGGACATTTTAATGTGGTATAAACTGTGTGCAAGAAATATCCAAATCCAAGAGCTGGTGCTTCCTTTCTTTACAGAAATGTCACCTCACAAGGTAGTGTGCCCAGTAAACAGGAAGTAATGCAGTCAGATAATTAAAATAAATGAAAATCCTGAATCCAAGATGTAGACACTGGCCTGTACTCTTTGATAGGGGTGAGAACCTCTGACTTTATAGTGAAATATCACTGACAAAAATCTCCTGAGGTGTGGTGCCTTCCTGAGCCCCCACCTCTTAGTGTTTGTGTCATTTTCCCCCAGTTTCATCCTTTTTTCAGGCCCCACCAGCCCCACAGCCCCAGCTGGGAGCTGTGCTGGTTTCACCTGCTGAGCTCACCTGGGAGGAATCAGGGCCACTGCTTTTAGATGAGTCTTTTGTCCAGAGCTTTTTTTTTGGATTGATGTGTGGGATTGCTCTGCTGCTGCTGTTGGATATGAGGATTTGTCCTCCCAGAGGTAGGTGCAATCAGGGGCAGAAATGAGGATAATATTGGGGTTTTTTAGTTTATTTCTATGCTTCCCTGTATTTTTTCCCCTGGAATTTTAAAGTTGTTCCCCATTGCTGAACAGTTATGGGTGTTTGCTATTCCTTTGTCACTTTGCTGCTGTTGCTATTCTTTTTTCACTTCTGAATTCTGGATTTTTTTGCTTTGAGTAACCTTGCTATATTCTTTATTTTTGTGTTGTGTTCTTTTCCACTGCCCAGAACCCTTTCCTGCTGTAGTTCTCTGAAGCTCCTCCATGAAAAATCACTGAGCCTTGCAGGTCAGCATTCTGTGAAATCCCATGGAAAGCCACGTTTCATGCTTTTGACACTAAACCCATTGTTCAATCATTTAAACTGATATAAAAAGTAATATTTTTAATCTAGGGCAAGTTTTAATTTTTCCTTTTATGTCATAGATATGTGTGGCCTGTGGAGAAAAGTGATTTGGAGTTCTGGTGGGGTGGATGTGTTCTCCCAGGGACTTTATCCGTCCTTGGCTCCAACAAGAAACCTCTGGGGTGAGAACTCTGGATGAGATTTTGCAGTTTGATTTTCCTGTACCATAACTGGGGCTTAGAATCCACATAAACTCTTTATATTCTTAATAAAATGGTTTTGGTTAGTAAATATCCAGCTGTTGCTGACTTTGCAAACCAGTGGCAAAATGTTGGGGATTTACAGTGGAGTAAAAGTGTCTCAGGAAGGGCAGTGTTCAAAGCATCTCTTCTGTTTAAAATTTTTAAATAATTAAGAGTTTATTTTGAAATTCCATTGGTTCAACTTCATTCTGCACCAAAAATCTGTGCTCTGAAGGTCAGATATCATAGGCAATGGGTTTTTCCAAGTGTCTGGGAAGACTTTGTAGCTCTGCGTCTACTTCATGCATTTCTTTCCAAATTTTGTTTGGAAATGAGGGACTTTTGTAGCATCTTTTTCTTTGCTTGATTTTTCTTTAAGAGTATCTCTGGTAGGCATTAAATCCCTGGAAATGTTCAAGACCAGGTTGGGCAGGGTTTGGAGCAATCTGGGGTAGTGGAAGTGTCCCTGCCCGTAGAAAAGGGGTGGAACAAGAAGGATTTTAAGATTCCTTCAACCCAAACCATTCTGTTCATATGCAGTACTGGAAAAATCCTGTTTTTTCTCTGATTTTATTAATCAAGAGCACAGGGAAGAGTCGGGAAAACTTTGACACTCTTTACACGGAATCTAAATTCACATCAGGCGCATGGAGATTGCTCTGGGATGTGACCCATCCTTGTGGTGTCCCAAAAATCAGATGGTCTGGGCTCTAAGCATGGAGCATTTGGAAGATTTTAGGTTTTCGGAATCTGGTGGCTAAAAATACAGTGTTCCTTTCACAAGAGATACTGATTTTATATCAAATCTGCCCGGACAGAGATAAAAAAGGCTTTTACTGCTCGGACTGATCATCAGTGCCACGTTAGAGTCCCTTGGTCACAGTTTTGCTGCTGTCCCCAAATCAGGACAGATTTTTTTTATTGCTCTAAGGCCTGGTGCTGCTCCTGCACATAAGGAATTAACCTGGGAGGAGCCTCCCTTACCTTTCAAACTCTTATCTCAGTATTTCCCTTCAAATCCTCCCTTAAAGCAGGGCTTTTCCCATGTTCCTGAAGTGGTTGGGAAAACTTAATAAAGGTTGTTTTTTCCTTTTTGGTTGTTTTTTCCTTTTTGGTTGTTTTTTCCTTTTTGGTTGTTTTTTTTTCCCTTTTTGGATAGGCTGAGATTCTGGGGCAGCAATAGGAAAATTTGCTCCCACCACAAATACCTGGTTTGTGTAAACTGCAAAAATCTGACAGACCTTGCTCACGTTTCTAACATTATTTCAGCAGATTTAATGAAACTTATTATGAGGTAGTATCACTGGAGCAGCTAAAAAATCCTCCCAAAGACTTGGTGATTCTTAAAAAACCCCAACCAAATAAAACCTTTATTAGCTCATACTTTTTTTTTTAAATAAATATTTTAGCTGATTCCTGTCTTTCCCTCCTGTCTCACTTATTTACATTTACAACAGGAGACTCAGAATTTTTAAGGCAGTTCAATAGTTTTTTTTTAATCCCAAAATCCTGTGTGTTCCCCTTTAGTATGTTCTTGTTCAGCCAGTGTGTGATGTTCCAAAAACAAAACCAATTTATAATAAATTAAACCCTTCCATGCTGAATTTGGAAATTCTAACCCCTGAATTAATTTTTACTAGAAATTGCAGCTTTGGTAGAGACTTTGACTTCACTGGGAAAAGAAATGTAGGTTGTTAGATCCTGAAATGAGAGCTATTTAACACATTTTGGGTGTTTTGCTATTCCAGTGGCTCTTCTACCCCAGTGAAAGTTGGAAAAATCTCAGTGAGGTTTTGCCTTCATCTCCCCAGAGTTCTCCTTGGTTTGGCTTCATGATCTTGATACTTTGTGGGACAATTTCCTGATATTTGATGTTTGCTATTCTGTGCTTTGGAGAGCTGATGCTCTGTGCACTCCTCAAGGTTTTCCTGGACGTGCTCATCTGGCAAAAACCATTTTAAAGTGAATTTCTGAGGTCTGCTGCCCTTGGGGAGGTTATTTGGCATCAACTTTGCTTTCTGGAGCAGCTCAACAAATCCCACAGATTGTAGGAAGAATCTTTGGAAAACCTGTGTGTTTTCCCTGATGCCCATCCATGCAGTTGTGGCAAAAACATAAATCCAGACACAAAAACTCTGCATTTCCTTTGTTTTTACTCCCCTGTGACTATCTGCAGTGGCCCAAAAAATAAATATATGATGGCCAAGGCACAGCTCTGGCCATGAGCTTGGCCACTGAGGGCTACAGGTGTAAAACTTTGGTGCTGTTAGAAAGCACTTGTGACAACTGAGGTGTTGGTTTGACCAGTTTGTGAGAGTTTTATGGAATATATCCCAGGGTAACAAAGTTCTTTATTATAAACTCTTATTTCACTTAATTCCTTTAAGCCATTATCTAAAATATGGTGATTTACTGCACCTTTTCATGCCTCCAAAATCTATGTGCCTTGTTAGGCTGTAGTTTTTTTCAACATGAAAGTTATTCTACAAAGAAAATCCAAAAATTAAAAAAAAATAAAAAAACAAACAAAAAACCAAATAAACTAAGGTGACCCATTTACTTATACAACACTCAAGTATTTTTAATTCTCACTTCTAAAGATGGATTTTTCCTATTGTTTAACAGGCTTGGGGTGCTCCTGGGCACCCTTTAATTCCTGTTGCCTTCTGGTTTGCCAACAAATAGACATTAATGAACTTCTCCAGGTAGTAATGGAGAGCTTGGAAAAAGTCAGACCCTGTTATCCATAGATTTTTCCATGAATATTTCGACAAACTCAGATATTTTCCTCTGCTCGCTGCAGAAGGGTTGCACTGGTCTTTTACTGGATTGGACTCCATCCTCCTGAGGGTCCCTTCCAGCTCTGCATTATCTGTGATTTATTTCTCATCTTTTCCTTCACCCAAAGCCTGCAGATTTTTCTGCTGAGGAAATAATTTTGGGACATCATTGTTGGCCTCTCCTGCAAGAGTTCTGATGGTCGGCGTTGTATTGATTTCTATTTTTTTTCCCCCACACTTGTTTTTTTTTATTTTAATTTTATTTTATTTTGTGTATTTGTTTGGTTTTTTTTTTTTTTTTTTTTTTTTTTTTTTTTTTTTTTTTTTTTTTTGTGTTTCTGCCCAAGTTTAAGGAAAAAACCTTTGGATTTAGTTGGTTCCAGCAGCACAGTCACTGCTGGAACAGTGATGGGAATGTCCAGGGATCAGATATCAGCCTTGGCAATTTTCTGTACCAATTATTTCTTACACTTCAAGTATTACCAGTCTTTTTTTCACCTGTTTGCCTCCAAAAAATAAATCTGTGTTGATACATATAAAATTATGTCTCTCCATAGCTAAAAGCTCTAAAATATTTTCAATCTCAGAGAAGGCTGAGCTGTTGAATAGTTCACTAAAATCTGAATCAAGCTGAGTGTAATACAGAATTTGGTGTGGTACAGCTGATGGAAGGAATGAATTAAATAATTTCCATGCTGATTTCCATTTCCCATTATGAGATACTTTGATTTTTTGCAGTGTTTGGTGCAGTTAAAGGGAGGCAGCACCTGAATTTCACAGAAATTTATTCTCATATAGTGAATTTCCAGTTCCCACCTTCAGCAAAACCAGACTTGGCTTTTGGATACTTGTTCTTTTTAGGACCCCTACAGCAAAAAATCTCTTTGGTCCACTATCTATTTCTTCAGCGTGATGAAAAACACAGATACTGATTCATGTGATGTAATTATGGATATTTTAAGACGGTTTATGTTGTATTTTTTATTTCCTTAATTCAAATTGGACATTTGTCTGAAGTTTAGACTTTTATTCAGAACCAATAGAGAAGGGTGGGTTGTACATGGAATAAAAGTCTTGCGTGAGTTTTTCAGTAGTTTTTAATAATTTTAACGTCCTCAGAATATTAGGAGGTGGCATAGGTCCTCCTACTCTTTGAAATAAGAGAAGACTTGCTTTTGAAATATTTTTAATTCATTATATCATTATTATTTTATCTTTACCATTTTTTTACCATTTATTTTATCACTATGAGTTTTGTTGTTTCAGAAATTGTACCTTGATCACAAATGCTTTAGGTATAAAAAAGGGGAAGATGTTCAACTTAATATTTTCTTGATCAAGAATTTTTTTTAAGTGTTCATTGAGTGGCTTGGTAGCTCTCTTAGCTGATATGAAGTATTTGTATTTTTCTGCAAAAAAAAAATCTGTTGCCATCAATGAGTAACTGACGGAATAATATTAATTAAAACCCCATCCCTATGACTTTGGTTTATTCCTGTCTGCTGTCCAAGGGGGTTATGCCTCTTTCTGCTTTTGAGCACTCTGCAAAATGTGAATTTTCATTTGGGGTTGGCAATACCCTCCCCTCTTTACACCCCATCACTGTGTAGAAATGAGGACTATTAACGCGTCCTTGTGAACTTTGTGCTGGGGCCTTTTGTCCAGGGCACTAAATCCCAGCAGGTCTGGAATCAGTTTAATGCTCTAATGTTGGCACCTGAGGCTGAATCTGCCTCTTTGGGATTTTTGTGCTCTCCTGGGTTTTCCTGATCTTCAGGTCAGGTTTGCTGTTCAAACAAAATGCTCCAGCCTCTTCAGAGCCAAGGTTGAGGGGAAAATCCTGCCAGGATTGAGGGGCAGGGGTAAGGGGGTCTCAAGGAGGCAATTGTTGGTGTTTCTTGGGGATTTTCTTTAGAGGAGTTAATTAATAAAGGCAAAAATATCTAGTTTTGTTGAGTTCAGCTTAGGAAAATCCTGCTTGGTCTGTGGAGACCAAACTTCCCATCTCAGATTGTGTCAAAAATCACTCCAGTGCAGCCAGGCTGGCGCTCACCCATTTATTCAGAGCTTTATTTTTATTATTATGTCAGTGTATTTAAAATCCACGGGCACCACAGAATGGCTTGAGTTGGGTAAAATCCATTTGTTCCCAACCCCTCATGGAGCTGGAAGCCCAGCCATGACTGTGGGGTGATGGAAATCCAGGAATTCCCTTCCTTGTGTGCTCAGCTTACCCTGTGGTCTCCCAGAGAAGAGGTTGATGTTCCCAGCAGGATTCCCTGTTGGAAAAGCACAGTCATTAGAAAATTACCTTTTTTTTTTTTTTGGAAAAATGGTAGAACAACAATCTCACCACGTAATCAACATCACCTTCAACCAGCCAGTGGATGGTAATTTATCTTCAAGGTTCAGCGAGTGCTGCATTATTGAAGATGTGCACCAGCCCCCATTGTCTAACAGCTGATTGCTGCTGGGATTAACTGGATATAGCTCAATTTAAAATCAAAGAGGGAAAGTCTTTTCCTTACAGTGGCTGAAGGAAACTCCCTCACCACACTTTTCAGTGAAAAACAGCAGAGCGCGGATTTTTTTTTCTTTTTTTTTTTCTTTTTTCCCCCCCCAAAGAAAATTTAAAAAAAAAAAAAGGAAAAAAAGCACTTTTAGACTCCTTCCAGTTGATGCTCCATGTTGTGACACGTCATGTAAAACTGCATCTGTTATGCTGAAACCAGAACATAAGAGAGACGCTCTTGACATGAGGAATCACAACACGAGCGAACAGCAGGAACGCTGAAGGCGCAGCGCCGCGCTTCTTCCCCTAACCCCAGCCCTGGGAGAAACGAGGTGTTTCACAGAGCTCCCAGCTCCACTTTATCCACATTTCCTCCCCAATGGCTCTTCCCCCTCTCTCCAGGCCCAGCCCAGCCCTTCCCATAGGGGGAAAACTGGCGGGAACTCAGAAATGCCGAGTCCGAGGGACGTTCTGCCCGAGCGGGGTCCCCAGGATCAGGCCTGGGAGGTTTTCCTGCCTGTGAAGGAGAAAATAGACTCAGATTAAGCGAGCAGACTTGTTATTTGACAGTTTATAAAATATTTTAGTATCTTTTTGGCAGTAGCAGTTTGAATGTTGGCAAATGTACACATTGCTTGCAGTTACAAAACCTTGTAATGAGTGTTTCCCACTGTAATAGCAGCGAGCTGAAATTTGGATAAACCACTTAGACTTGTGAACTCTGACATGCCTGGTAACTATGTCTTTGCAAAAAGAATTTTGTCAAGTATTGGAGCTCCTGCTAATAGCACATCCATCTTTCTGCACACTATAAATCTTAAGAAAATTTCTATTACTCTGCAATTTGTCTGGCTTATGCTATTTATTAGCCATTTTATTCTGCTGCTTTAAGAAGTAATGTGATGTTCATTTTATTGCTGGTTCAATAAATTGTTAATTATAATGCAGTGATTGCTGCTGATGTGATTTAAAAGCCGCATTAGCACTATAGCATTAAGTTTTAACTATTTTACCCTTCAATTCCCTGTTTATACAGCAGTAAAAGGAAAATAGCCGTGGACTAATTTAAAAAATGAAGGTACTTGTATCTATTGATCACATGATATGCTAGAAACTTTTGTTGTTTTTTTGGTTGTTTTTTTAAAAAAGGTTACATTCAGGTCTGAAAAAGAAAATGCACCAGCTGAGCACAGTCTTCCTGTTCAGCAAAAAGTGTTCTTAAAGCAAGATTAACCCTAAAGTTAAATTAACAGAATTACTTAGTTAAATTAGGACAATTGGCCTAATAGATTAAAGGAACAAAATACCCAGATAAATCATAATCATTTTATCGTTATGTGTAGCTTTTGGTGCCCATTTTGTGTAACAATGGAGCAGAAGGGAGGCTGAGATTGGAAATTGTACCTATTTTCTCCAAGTTGTAAATGGGATTGGGGAAGTCTCCTTTTTGCTGATTTAGAGTAAAATCTAATTGCTATGAGCCTAATGATCCATCCTTGGCTGAGCAAGGAGAGACAACTGACTCGGGTCCAGAAGCCACACACAAATATTGGGCAGGATGGGTGCAATTATGGAATTCTGAACTGGATTGGTTGGGGATGCTTCCTGCCTCTTGGATATATGCATCAGACATGGAGATTTTGGGTGAAAATATTTACTTTTCTTAATTATAACACGTGATTAATTGTTTTTTTTCTGAATTGAGAAAAATACACTCATAGAAAAATGGAGGAAAACCAGAATAACTATGGAAACTTGTACATGAAGCTGTTTTATTTGCATATACACACATTTAGTATCCATAAAAATATGTATGAAAGTCTTCCTGTGAACCATGCAGCACCAAAACTGAGGTGCAGCTCTCAAAGACTGGAAGCTGGAGCTCATAAATTCAGACAAAGCCATTTTAAATACACAGGAGAATGTCAATTTTATCTGTTCCCAAGTGCCCCTGCCATGGATCCATCTGATTCCACAGGGTATATTCACCATCACCAGACTTTCAGGCTGCAACATCTCTGGTTAAAACATCTTCTGAGTCCTGGGCAGCTTTGATATGTAATTAATAATATAAATAATTAAAAGAAGAAGTAGGAAGCTGTGGTGAGGAGACACTGCCTGGTTGACTTGTTCACATGAATTGCTGGATCATTGTAGTCACAGGCTCAAAAATCAGTTCTCAATTTCCCAGAGTGTTGAGGAAAAACATTGGTAAAAGATGAAAAACAAGCATGCTATGGAAAAAAAAAAAAAACCAAACAAATTCATGGTCTTTCAGAACATTTTGGATATACCATTACATATATGCTGAAATGAATTAAACACCCAAACCCTTTAGAGAATCCTAAAAGGGAGAAATCTTACCTTTAATTGCCTGATTGAATCAAAGAATCTGCCTGGAAGGGACCTTTTACTCTTTAACTAAGTCAGAAATAATTATTAACTTGAAGACACCCTTTCCAAAGGTGAATTTGCAGTGGTTTTGTTGTAAGAAAAGAGCTTAAATTATTTGACTGGGGGAAGGATCATTTCCTAAAAGAGAATAATTTCTGCTAGGGGAGTGTATTAAAAAAAAAAAAAACAAACCAAACCACAACAACCAAACTAAGCCAAATGAAACAGGAAAAAACCCCCAAATCAGCAGTTTACTCCACATCTGAATTTTGATAAATATGACTTATTTTGATAGATAATACTTATTTTTATAAATATTAATTATTTTGATGAATCTTTTTCTATTTAAATTTCTATTTCTATTTAAATTTCTATCTCTATTAAAAAAAATTTCATTTTATTTTTGCTTAAGACACTGGCTGAACTGTTTTAATAAAAGGTTAGGTCTTGGCACTGGTCATGGTAAAAATTACAGATATTCATTTAGATAGAATTAACTTAGCTAAAATTACAGCATTTAAGAGAAAGTTTGGCTGCCAGCTGGCTCCAAGAATCCAGGCTTTGGGAGCAAAGATCTGAGCTAAAGGGACTGATAAAACTTCTGGAGCTGCCATAATGTATTGAAAATCCTATCCTTGACTTAGTGCTACACAACATTTCAATAAATGAAATTAGGGCATAAAAAAATGACTGTGGCCCCTATTAAGCAGATTTAAAAGTGGTAAACTAATTGCAAAAAAGTAATGGAGATGTTTTCAGCAACATCTCATGGAGAGCCAGCCATGGCATAAAGTGTTTCCATGGAATGAGTAATGACCTGGAAAAAAAAAAAGCTTTTAATGCTTGCAGATCACACAAGAACTGGGGGAGTGATAAATAAGGAAATGGGATGGTAATCTGTATTAAATCCAGATTATTTTGGAAGTAGGGACTGGTTTGCAGAGAGAGCTTCAAGGGTGATTTTAGTAGGTTGGATTTGTAGGATTTTTTTTTTTTTTTGAATGAGTATTTGATTTAGAATTTGAAAAATTTTTGGTATTTGGAGAAAATAAATTTTTTATGTGGTTGAGTTGTATTTTCTGAACTGTTTTTTTTTTTTTTGTGTAAAATTGTAATTTTTATTTATTTGTAATAATAGAAATATTTAGAGGTGGTGTTCTTCCAGCAGGAAGCCCCAAGGAACTGGTGGGGAAGGGATAGTGCTACAAACCCAAGACAAAATCACTCTCTGAACTTTTTGGGGAGCAGGACTTTACCCACCCTGGTTTTCCAGGGTGGTGAGAAGCTCTGGCCTGGGGCAGCAGGGTTTGGATTGGGGATGCTCAGGGAATTTCTGCTCATTCCAAGTTGGTCCAGGTGCTCAGCATCCCCACTAACCTGCCAGGATGTTGGGGGAATTTTATATTCCAAGGTATTCTGTGTTAAAGCCTGGTTTAAGGCCTGCACTTTTGCAAAGGCTGTCTGGAATTTGCTGAAAAATTCAGATCAATTCTACCTCTGCCAGAGTCAAGCAGGAGATTTTGGGGTAGGAGGCTGTGCTTGTGCTGCTTGCAGTGAAACTCCCTGTCTGGAATTAATCCCCACCACAATAAATTAATATAAATTACATGTGAAAGTGGATAAGTGGGGGACAGCCCTACTCTAAAGGAGGGTTAGAACTAGATGGGCATTAAGATCCTTTCCAACCCAAATTATTCTCTGATTCTCTGCATTATTTATCCCTAAATAAAGGAGAAAAGGGAGGCCTGAACTGATGAGACTCCAGGAATTCCCAGCTCAGTCAGCACAGCAAGCTGAGCAGCCTGTAAAGGGGATAGGAACGAAATAGTTAAAAAAGGTAAACTAAAAACAACCCCACAAGTTCAGTGCAAACATTCCATGTAGGAAACTGTCAGGAGAGGCAGGAGAGAGGTGCTGAAGCTGATAAAGCCACCAGGACGTGTGGCTGCTGCAGCTTTGCTCAAACTGTGACTTTGGAAATGCCAATTTACTGCTGCCTCTAAATGGGACGTAAAAGGTTATCCACAAAGCCATAAGAGGAAAAAAAAGAAACTCCTGATGAACTGTGAAACCAGATGCTTTATGCTGGAGAAGCACATTCTGCAGCCTTCACGTTGTTATTTTGTTTTAGGGAAATGCTGCACTGCGCTAGGTAATTTCCAATGGAGATGTGGGCACGGTTTGTGCCCCAAAGAGTTTGTGCTGGGGGGGATATTCCTGTTTGAGGGTGGGGAAAGAGGTGGGGGCACATTCCACAGAGGTAAATTGATTAAAAAATCAGTTTATTTGTCAAGCTGTAACAGAATTTTAGTTTAGAAACGTCATATTGGGTGTTTTTTCAGTCAGCCCACATCTCCCAGGAAGGATTGACTCCCTGCAGGTGCTGTTCAGGGGGTTTGGGCACCAAGAGGGCTCTGACAGGAGCTGAGGAAAAAGGTGGTCACCCCAAATATCCTGACAACACTCTGGGCTGGCCTGAAATCAGGCATTTTTCTTCCTAGAAACATGCAGGATCTGGAGTATTTGTTATTATGAGAGGTTGGAGCGAAGCAACACTAACAGTGACTGGTGAAATAGCTTCTGTACATAAGTATTAAATTAATTTTGCTCATGAGAATCATTTTGATCCTTAAAATTTTTGAGGAAGAATGTTAAAAAATGTTTTTTTTTTTTTTTTTTACTTTTATGACTTTTTTGGTTGGTTGTAGGAATTATTTGCTACTTAACCACATAGCTAAAATTATACAAGAAGTAAGGAGAACTAATTTCATTCTGACTTTATTGGTGAGCTGATGGAATTGTGAGAACCTGAGGGTCAGATAAATCCTGAATTTAAAAAAAAAAAAAAGGTATTGAATTATCTACATGGAGTAGAAAAAGTGAGATACAGAAATAAGTTCTGATTAATAAGACAAAGGGAAATGGTGCAAAACAGATGGCATCCCATTCTGCCTTATGATTATGCATGATGTCATTACAAAACACTGGGATTTTTGTGTTAGGTGATTAGAGACCAAATTAGCAGCTTAACTTTTTCTAAACTTCAGCTTAATTGACAGAATTTTACATCCCACTGGTAGTGGGCTCCAAGAAGTAGTTCCTGAAGCAAAGGCTGCAATGGGGAGTAAAGAAAGGGATTAAAACAAAAACCTAAGACGTTTTTCTGATTTATCCATCAGATTTTGATTTCGTTAACCACTTCTAACATGTAACTTTTTTTGTTGAGCATGTTATGAAAGACAAGGATTTCCCTTGATTTCTTGCTAAAAATTCCAGTAGATTGGAGTGTTTGCAGTAGGAAGTTGCTTTGAGGAAGGTAGAAAGAAGACAGATTATATGGTGTGTGTATGTGCATAGGAATAACAGTGAAAATCTAAATATAGGAGAAAAAAAAAACCTTTAAAAATTTTTAAAGATTTAAATATTAATGGTTTTAAATTTTAGTGAAATTAGTAATGGGTGAGAAAGACTTGGAAGGAAAGAATGTTCAGCACTGACTGAAAAATGGAATGAGTGGGGCAAACAGGAAAAAAATCTCAGGAGAAAACTGCTTTGGAGAGGAAGGATGGAGAGGCTGCTCTGAAGGAGTGCCACGAATGGAAGTGCCATGGATTCCTCCCGGTGCCAACACTTTGGGTGGGTCACAGGAACCCAGAACTAGCCCGGGCAAGAGGGACAAGGTTAAAGAAATGATGATGGGAGGGTTGGAAAGCTCCAGGCCTATTTTGGGTTTTGCTGCAGCAGGGATATTTGCTTTCCTTGCTGTACTTGAGCACTGGGCATTTCTATTTCTGGAAACGCCCCGAGAACGTCATTCAAACTATTTCAAAACTCAGGAAAATTTCCTGGGTGATTTTCAGTTTGCATTGCAGTTCCTCTTGTCTCTTCCTTCCAAGACCTCTCTGATAAAAAGCAACAGATCCTGGAGATAAATCCAGGATTTAATCTTCGTGAGAATTATGGGTTGTTTGTTCTTTGACCAAAATGACTTTGTCTACATCTTCTCATCTTCATTTTAATCTTTGGTTTAAATCAGGACAGGAGGAATGTTTCTTAGCAACATATTTTTTTATTTTTCCCCCATCATGATCCAAGATATCAGAGGAGGGAAAGTTTACTCTTCAGGCATCTCAATGCCTGGTGCCAGTTTGGTTTAGTGTTTTAGTGTAATTTACTCATTCTGTTTTGTTTTCATCCAGTTTTTAATTTGTCACTTGTGTGTCATATTGATAAATGTTTACTTTAATGTGTGCTATTTGTTAAATGAAAATAGACATAAAGAGAAACCACAGTTTTGGTTTCCTGAAGGCTGCACTTGTATTTTGAAATACTTAGTGAATTCATGATGCCTGAAGTTCCAGGAAAAAGAAAAGTGAAAAATAGGACTGTTGAACATGTTTCATTTACAAATGAAGTAAAAATAGGAAAATATTCTCACATGGAGAGAACAAAATCTGAATTAGCAGTGTAAGTACAGAGGGAAGAGCACAGATATTATAGGAAATAGGGCTTGGAGGCAGGATCAGCTGTGCCCAAATCCTTCATGACAGATCCTTGTCTAACTGGCTCTTTACATCACCACTGATGGACTTTCCACAATCTCTATAGGCTCTTTTTTTTTTTTATTTTTTGTTAATGTCTAATCAAAATCTCCTCCTCAGCAGTTCCAGCCTGTTCCTATTTATCCTTTTTGAAGTGGACACAGGGAGCAAAATCTTTGCAGCTCCCACCCATCTATGTACCAACTTATCACTGCTGATCCTTCCCTTTGGGGTCACCCAGCTCACTCAGCATCAGTTTTATATAGATCATGTTTTTCAGCCTTTTGTTCCTTATCTTGAGAGTTTAGGCAGGGGAATAAAATATTATGATAAAATATTATGTAAAAAAAAATTAATATTTTAACCCAGTACTTGAGCTGGGTTGAATATTCAAGCTAAAATCAAATATAATAATCAGAAATGAGTTCTGATATTTGTGGTTGGTTTCTGTAGTTGTGCTTATTTATTTTTATTAGGCTTTGCCATGAATAATAGGGTCCAACATCATCCCCCCTCTCTCTGTGCTTATGTGGAAAGGACAATTTTGAAGCTGTGAAGAGCCTTTTATCCTAAATCTGTTGTTTCTACCAAAAAACTCAATGCTGAATCAGGTGGTATTTGAAACATCTTCATGAAGACATTTTAAAAACAGTTTTTAAAATTTAAAGTGGTTTTGCATAAGGAAAAAAGGTCCTTCAGAGCAAAGCTTGGTCTTTGGCTTTGAAGGGTGTGGGATGCAGGACACTTTCCCTTCCTTCCCCTTCTCCTGACACCTTGTGCTTGGAAACATCACTAGTGGGTGAGATCAGGCTTTGGGAGGCTGAAATTTTTAGGGTTTGACTGCTTTTGAAAAAAAAAATAAAAAAGCAGAGAATTATAGGATATCCTGAACTGGAAGGGACCCACAAGGATCATGGAAGTCCAGCTCCTGGCCCTGCACTGACACTCCCAACAATCCCATCATATCCCAAAATTGCTGTCCATGGCAGAAAATTCATATTGCTCTTTCATATCTAAGATACAGACTAGGATTGTAAAAGAAAAAAAACCTAAACAACAAGAAAACTCACCCCAAATTCTTGCCAAATGTTTTGCTTGCCTAGAGAAAAATATTGGTTGAACATTATTTCACTTATATTAACCCCAGGAAAATTAATTTGTGAGGGAGATTAAAAAAATCCCTCATGCACATTTCCAGTGTTAGAATGAAAATTAGGTCCTTTTGATTTTGTGTTTATATAATGCACAAACTTATACATTTTAGTCACCAGATAAGCAATTAGCTGTTGAGCTCTCTTTGAGAGATTTCTGAAATGTTTGTATTAAAATCATGGGTTTGTTTTGGTTTTATAATCAAAGTCCCCTGCTTTGTTCCCCATCTATTTTTGGCCCTTGTGTGTCATATTGATAAATGTTTACTTTAATATTTTTCTATTGAACTTTAAATTTTGCTATTTTTATTGGATATAACAGTCGTACCACTGCGTCTTGTACCCAAAAGGTGGGAGTAGGGTCCCATTTTGGAAAACACCGGGCATTTAGCAGCAATCCATGCACCAAAAGTTCATGTAAAGAAAAAGCCCGAAAGTTCTGCTTTATATTTTTTCAAACTTCAGCCTTCTGTCCCTCAGGAATTGTGCTAGTTGAGTAAGGAAGCTCAGCTTTTGGGGACACCAAGGCCCTGAAGGACGTTCCCAGGCTGGCAGGAGCAGAGTTTGACTTCCCAACTGTGGGCAAATTCCTCTCCTGACGCCAGAGGATGGTCCCCCAGCTCCACAGTCAACACAGCTTAGAGCTGCAGCCACAAAAATCTGTTTGCTCATCACTTTAGTCTTCCCTGAGCTTGCCTGAGTCAAAAATAGATTCTCCCCCAGGCCAGGATTTGCCTGATGTGACTCGTGGTGTTTGGAGGCCGAGCTGCCCTGGGAGCACCATGGGCAGCCCTGGAGCTGAGCTTCCCTCTCCTGCTCCCAGCTCTGGTTCCAGATCCTTCTTTGCTCCCTCGTTTTCCAGCTGGGCTTGGTGGTTGGACCTGAATGTGCAAGCAGAGCTCAAATTTGGGGGGGTGCTGTCTTGATGCAGGAGGCAGTGGCTGCGTGTTGGAGGCTTCCCACCCAAAAGATGAGTTCAAGATTTCATTTCCTGTGCACAGGATGATAAATAGGAACGTGGGGAATAAAAGGCAGCTTTCAGCCACAGATCCCACTGGAATGTGTCAATAAGTAGAGTTCAGTGAGGCTCCTATTTGAGATATTATTGTTGAGATATGATGGCCCTAGGGAGAGGACCACAAACCCAGGCTGAAGCTGAAGGAACCACCTGGTTCCAATAGTGATCCTTACAGTTTCTTTGAACTTAATCACCTATCATTCATCAATAATTCATCATGTGACTCTGTAATATTGTTATTTGCTCTGCTTTTCAGGACAGCACTGCAGGTAGAGAAAGGAATGGGTCCCTTTGCCACTGCAGCCACATCCCCCTCTTATTTCAGTGCCTTCAGGAGACCCAGATTTATTTGTTTATTCCCAATTAATAACATATTTTATTGTTGTTCTAACAATGCAATTACTTCAATTGGGTGGTAAAAACAAAAGAGCAAAAACATTACAGGGAAAAGTGCCTATGGAAAGCTTGTCAAAGTGTCAGCGACCCTCCAAGGCTGGTCCATTTATCACAAATGGCTTTGTTAATGCCCAGCCCCAGCAGCACTTAGACTTAATGCTCAGCTCAAAGCCAGACAATGGGAGATAAACACTTGATAAGACATCTATTGTCATATTTATAATTTATAACACGCAGCAAAAGCCTGCTGGAACATTTATTGGGTGTTTGGAGGTAGAGTGTTGTTGCCAGTGCCACCCAGGCTGGAGGCAGGGCTGGGCTCAGCCTGGCTGCCAGCAGACCTGGTGGGTGCAGGGAAAGGTTTTTAATTTACCTTTTTTAACTATTTCCTTTCTATCCTTTTTGAGAGGAGAGGGAGAAGATGGAGAGTCTGAGTGCGCCAGCACAGCATCGAGGGGAGAAGGAGGAGCTGGGTTCATCCTAAAGGTTTTTATAACCAGCAGGAAAATGCGTGAGAGATGAGAGGAAAGATTTAGGAGTGGTTTTTGGCACGCATTAGCTCTGAGCAGTGCTGGAACCATCCTGCTCTGTGTGGGTGCCAGTGTCACAGTCCTGCTTGTGGAGCAGCTGCTGGGCTCTGCTCGGGCTCTGGGCAGGGCACTGCTGCCAGAAATGCACCCCAGAGCCTCAGGAAGCAAAATTCAGGTGCTGTTTGGTCAGAGGGACAAATAACTTTTGACTGCTTGCTCCTCTTCCATGGCAGCTGTTCCTAATTCCCCGCATGAGACAGGGTACCAGAGAACGCCTCTTCTCCAGAGGAAAAATCCCTACTATTATAGTTTTTTCATTACAGCTGAAACATTTTCAGTTTTAAAAGAGGAGAAAAATAAGGATAATTTGCTAGATCTGATTTCTGATGCATTTTGTTCAGTGTTATATAGCCACGTTTTTTTTCTTTTCTGTGGGAAATTTGATACATTACTTGAAGTTAACTACATACAAGAGAATACTAAATAAATTCACTTTATGTGCTTCCCTAATTAGTTTTCAGTCATGTAATTCTCTTCAATACGGAGCTGAGAAATCCCCAAGTCTACCTTGATGTAGTTAGTGTCACATACACTGATCATGTGAAATTGAATTTGAATTTACTACTAATATTTAAACACGAAAGCTGACTTGAACCGTATTTCCCCCTTGGATAGAGATGTCACTGCTCCCTGTAATGAGCAGCATTATGTTGAATACTTAAGCCAAGAACAACCAAGTTACAGGAGTGGGGCATTAATCTTGGAGAACTGTGGAATTTGGTGCTTTAGACAATGCAGCGTCTTCACATTCCTTCTTACACTTTAATTACTTGAGATGAGGGTTTTGCAGCATGTATTGCTTGAGCATATTTGGCGGAGATGGAGTGGGAATATTGAGATCTCCAGGATCTCTTGGATAGCTCTAAACTGACTATAAGTGCAAAGCTACACTATTTGAATCACCTTCAGCTGTTGGATGTAGGAAATGCAACAAATTCCTGTCCAGATCTCTGTGACTTTGCCCCCGGATCTGAGGTTGTGTGTGGGGTCCTGCCAGTCCCACGTCTTGGGGAGAGGGAGATGCTGAGTGTGGGTTTGGTACCACGTTCCTCCTCTTGCAACTATTTCACATTCCTCAATTAATTAAATCGAAAATCTGAGTGTCTCCCTGGTCTCTCCCTCACCTGGGGGGAATCTGAGGTTTTGGGGAGGAACGATTTTCAAAGGCTGAATGCAACAAAATACTGTCAGGGTTTCTTTCTGCAGTGTTTGGGGTGTTGTGGTTGGAGAGATGGGACGGGAACTGCTGCATTTGGCACTTGGATCGCACTGAAATATGGTATAATTAATGCTGCTGCATCCTTCACTCCTTACCTGAGTTGGTACAAACACCTGGATGACTTTAATGAGCTCTGCAGTACTTGGCTCTCCTATCACTCAGTGTTTGCTGATCAACTCATGCACAAATTAAGAGGGGGAGAAGCTGGAGCAGGAAAAAGCAGAATTTGAAATGCCACTGTTGGATCTCTCCGGAAATGTTTAGAAAAAGCAGGATTTAGGTCTTTCCCAGTGCCTTGGAAAAGGGCGAATTCCACTGAAGATCCTGCACAGTGAGGATGGGGGGGACCCCAGGCCAGCCTCAAAATTCCTTGAGGGGTCCATGCTCTGTAATCCCCCAAACTGGTTCCACTCTCAATATCATCACCACATTAATTGGCACTCATGCTGTAGGTAGAGCTAATGAGGGAGGTAATTATTCCTTCTGTCATAGCTCGGGGAGGAACTCAACATAGCACAATGAGGAAAAATAATTTTGAGGAGATAATACCAAATCATCTTCAGAAGCTTAATGAAAAACCCACAATGCATTGAAAATGGAGTTTTGTGTGTTTTTGTAGCTTTTTCCCTCTCCTTTCTACAAATCCATCCAGATCCTTTATTTACTTATTAATGGGGTGTGGTAGATTTGTTCCTTAACACACTGGATTTGCTTTTCTACTTAAAGACTTTTAAGATGTTGTTTCTAAACTAATTTACTGAGCCTGCATAAGATTAAAAAATTCCTCTTTGCGTGAGGAATCCTTAAAAAGTGGCAAAAATCAACTGGTAAATGAGTGAGTTGTGACCCATTCATGGGAATTTCCATACATTGATTCAGAGTTTGTTGCAAACCAGCATTTTGGGTGACTCCTATCACACCTCAAAGAAGGAGTTTGCTTGAAATCAGGTACCAATTTTGCTATTTTTTAATAGATAAATGAGCTCTGAATGCAGAGCTGCATCTGTCTGTATCAGGCTGGGTGCCTGCTGCAAGGAGAACCCAAAAATTTGGTTGGTGAAGCTGTTTTTTACCATCTCAGAAAGGATGAACTCCTCTCGCTGCTGTTTTCTCAGCAGCAGTTGTGCTGTGGTGTCTGCAGGAGGAGGATTACACTGCATCTGGCAAAGGAAATTACGGATTAACATGTGCATTATGGAGAAGAAACATTACAGGAAAACTGTCATTTGTATTTTACAAGGAAATAATCCTTTAAGTCTCTTAGGGCTGCAATAACTCCTTCGTTTCACTCCCCTTTTGGAATACCCTGTGAATCCTCACGTCAGAATTAGTAACAAACAAAACAAAGCTCAGAGGAATCTGGACTTTTTCAACCAGAAAGGTCAGTGCTAGAGAAGAGATTTTTAGAAAATGTTCCAGGAGCTACCAAAGGAGCACCCTCCCCAGCCAGACTTGGGATTTTGGAAATTCTCCAGGTGCTGAGCATGGTGTGGATTTATCCAGCTGCCTTTCTCCCTTCCCAAAGTGAGAACATGGAGTGATGCCCTGCAGAGGGGCTCAGCCACTTTCCAAAGCCTGAAGGAAACTGGTTTAGAGGCCATAGGCTCAATCTGTAGTTTTTCTTGTTAATATTTCCCAGGAGAAACATTGCTTGGAGGTCTGGAAACATTTTAGGTTAGCAAAATACCTGCTAATTCCTGCTCTCCTTGGCTCCTGCAGCAGTTCAACACTTCCAAATCATAGTTAAACTCTATGATTTTAGAGGTGTTTTCCAGCCTTAGAGATTCTGAGAAATCATGGTTGGGGTTCAATGATCTCAGACGTCTTTTCCAACATAAGTGATTCTAAGGCTGTGTGCTGCTGCCTCTGGTTTGCTGTGAGAAGGTCCTGCCTGCAGCATCCAACTTCCCAGTTCTGCTCAGAATGGGCCTAAATTATTTTGTTCCCCAGCACTGGATTGAAGGCTTCAGAACTGCATTCATTGGGCCAGAGTGGGGATTTCTGCTGGAAACAGGCTCGTTTCCTTTGTTTCCTCGTTTCCTGCAGTTCCTTTGCCCAGCCTTTGCTATGGAACCATCCAGTGTCTGCTGAGTCACTGCTCCAAGCTGGCTTGTCACTGTGGAACGGGAACGCTGGACCTTGGGTCACAGCATCCAGCCATTCCCTGCACGGGATGGTGGCATTTCTCTTCAGCAAACGCCTTGGAAGAACCTTCCAAACCCCATTTTGGCATTAAAGCACTGGTGCCACTCTTCCATCCGCGTTGTTCGCTGTTTTCTGGTGGTCAGAGGGTCACTCTGTGCTGTGTTGTGAGGAAAATAATTTTTTAAAGTCCCCAAAAGCAGTTGTGCGACTCCAGGCTTGGCTGAGGAATGCCATGGGCCCAACGAATATTTTGATGTTGACTTCAGAGCTCTGGTTGGAGAGGCAGTTCCACGTGCACCGACGGTGGCTTCTTGCTCTGCCCTCAAGATTGTCACCTCCTTCCGAGCCAAGCACTGAACTGGGAGAGAATTCTGAGGGAAAACCAGCCAGGGATTGGGCCAAGGATCTAAATTTCCACCCTTTGGGAGAAATTTAGATCCCTGGCCCAATCCCTGGCTGGATTTCCCTCAGAATTTAGAGCTTCAGAGGGAAGTGAGATGGCTTTGGCCGTGGTGGCTCAAACCCAACATGGCAGAACGTTGTTTTCTGTCAGGAATGCTGTCATCTCCCTGTTGGGTTTTTGGCTGAGCTAAGAGCAGCTTTAAGCAACAATATGTATTTTTTTAGCCAATTCTACATCTACATTTATTTTTTTAGAGGTTTTTTTGCCTTCTTTTCCTTTTAAAGAGTTCCTTGTTGTCTCTTTTCCAGCCTTCCAAGAAACAGTTAAATGACTGAACCTCAAAGGTTTGAGCACTTCTACAAACAACAGTCACAGGGAGGAAAATTAACGGTTTTCTGTTAATGACTCATATTAATCCTCTTTGGTGGTCCGAAGCAATGGATCAGATATTTTTTTATTTTTCTTTTTTTCCCCCCATTTCTTCCACATGCCTGTCATTGGGCTGCTTTTCTGATTGCTAGTTTTGTTGTTAAAAATGTCACTCTCTTTATTCACCCTTCTCCCCATAGAATCTTTAAAACTAAATGCAGGAAAAGTGGAATATACCTGTCATTTAGACCAGCTAGAACAAAGGTTGATAGAAAATACATTCCTAGTTTGAAGAGGCTTCCCTGCTGATTTTGTTTATCAGAAAATGGCAAGTTTTGTTCCTAATGGACTGAAATTTAAATAAAATCTGACTCTGGAAATAAAAGCAGCCATTATGACAAAATAAAATTATATATTTTATAGGAGAAATTGAATTAAAATGCTAGTTTCCTTTGGTTAAATTCTTTTACATAAGGAAATGAATAAACGAGAGAGAGTGGAATAGAATGAGATAGAAAGCTGATTGTTGAAGTAAGCTTTTTAAAAATCAATAATCTCTTGTAATTTATATTTTTGAAAAAACTTTGAACAGACTTCCATACGATATCTTGAATTATAGCTACATTTCTATGTTTCCTTTTATTAGAAGTTGAACTGGGGGTTAAATAGAGTTTCCCCCCTGGGATTTCAGGTTCTTATCAGGCTGTGGGTTTGGACTACAACCTTCTACAAAAGCAAAGCATCTCCAGAACCTGAGTGATTTGAACAATTTTATTTATTAGTATTAATTAAATAATTGTTTTCTCTAAAAATCAGGTTATTTTATGTGCCAGGATGGGAACTGAAGTGTGAGGGGAGGTGGTGGAGCCGCATCAGGGCTGGGGAAGGTGATGGCTGGGGAGCAATCTACCTGTTGGGGACTTGGCTCACAGGAAGATATTTCATCTGAATTCAAGAGGTTTAAGATTCAGGTCCAAAAAAAAACAGTGTTTAGAACTAAAAGTAACATTTCTGTACACAAATGTGTGCTCTCACAGCAATTTGTGGGCCTTCCCGTGGCACAGAATGCTTGAGAGACATCCATGCATTCCTTGCAGGCGGAGGGGTTCTCCAGATTTCCAGTGGCACTGGTTTCCCTAAAAATAAATGTCTGGTTTTGAGACAGACAAGTAAAGGAATTTGTAAACCCTAAACTATTCATTAACTACAAAAGGGAAGGTTAGGGTTGCATGAAGCTGTGACAATAAAATTTAAAATGCATTCACAGGCAGGTCATGACTCTAATTTGCAAATTTCCCATCCACAAGCAGAAGGTGCTCATGGATGAGAGGTAAAGAGGTGGTGAGGGGTAGATCATGCATCTGATTTCAATTCAACATTCCCCCTAGGTGAGGCTGCATGGGAAAAGAAGTCCTGGCATATTGCAAATCCTAATTTAAAGAAAAAATACATTAAAAATCCAAAAATTCATTCTTGAATTCTCCTCTGCTCCCTCAAAATTATGACGTTTTCCCAGTGCAGTGTTTCGTACTGGGATGGAGGATGAGGGAGGTCTGAGAGCGCCAGAATGTTGGTTCCTGCACTTCTTCTTGGTATGATGGGAAGAACCACGTGTTTCCATGGAAGCTGGCAGTGGAAATGTCACATGGCAGCCATGAGGCCTGGGCGGGACTGGAATGGCATCGTTTTCCCCCCAGGAATCCCTGCCACCCTGAGTGTCAGCAGGGCTATAATTATTGTCTTCTTTAAACCAGCAGCTGCTGACATCTGCTAGCAGATGTTTTAAAAGTGCTTTGAAGATGAAAATTTATTTTTATTATTATTATTATTGTTGTTGTTATTGTTGTTATTGTCATTTTATTATGGCTGTCCACAGTGATTGCTGTGATCACAGAGTGTCTTTCTGACATGTCCCTGATGACAAAATATCCTGTGGCCTCTGAAGGGTTGGGAGCAATTCCTCTGTCCCACAGGAATGTGTATAAGGGTAATATTTTGGGCAGAAGCTGATGCTGGCATGGCTTCAGACCTCCTTGTCCTGGTGGTTTTTGGGAGGATGGAGGTACCTGGGACATTTGTCCCCACCAAATTTCCATCCAGTGTGTCAGAGAGGTGTCAGGGCTATGGGCCAGCACTGGTCACACCTTCACACCAGTGGCTGCTTGATCCTCCCTCCAGTGAAGAAATGTGGAATGAATCAAGGAAATTGCTATAAACCCACTGATTCCTGATTTCCTGATCCCTGCAATAGCATCACACAGGATTCTATTTTGTTTTTATTTATTATTTTCTTTTTTTCCTTTTTTCCTCCCCAATTTACTGGTTTGTGAGGTTGTTGTTTAACAACTGGTTTAGCTCTTTCACTCCTAACTGAAGCCTAAGCCAAAACTGAGCTAAATTGAGGTTCCCAGGTCTATATTTAGGCATCCAAATGGAAGGGCTGTGATGCTCCCCATGTTCCCCTAATTGGGCTTCACACAGCACCCACCAAAACGAGGGGGTGTGAGAGAACATTCCACCTTTCCAGCTCCTGTCTCGTGCTCAGAATACCGGGTTTCAAGCCTAATTTTAGCAGATTGAACTGCAAGATTTCAGTTTCCACAAGGACGATCCAGTTTCCAGGATTTTGTTGCTCAGTGTTGGGGACGTTGCCTGAACGCAGGTGGGAGTGCTCCTGCTCAGTGGAGGACAGGAAGGTCACCGAGAGCTTCTCGCTTCCCTCTGAAGCTCTAAATCTTCAAAATCTTCAAAAACATTCTCTGGTCTCTTGTCCAAGGGTAATCAAAGCTGGAAGAGTTGCTTACATGCCCCTTTTTAGAGCAGTTCACCCCCCTCGAAGATGAAACCACCCCGAGTAACTTCGACTGCCCTGCGAGCAAGTCCTGAGTGTGCGTTTGGTAATCAGGAGATACAGAAATCCCTGTGAGCTTTGTGGGCAAAACCCAAGCTCAGACAAAGAGTTTCCAGAAAATAAATTGCTTGTGTTAATCCTACCAATTCATCTTCAGGTTTTCTTCTTCCCAAACAAGCCTGCACTGGCTGAGCCCACTTGTAATGGAGAGAGTGAATACACACGCTTGTATTTTAACTCTCATTGAGGAGCGCTCAGTTTCTTCTTTCCCACTTTTTTTTTTTTTTTAATTATTGTTATTTTATATTTGATTACATCGTATTATATCTGATACTTACCAGAATTAAGCTCTCCTCACTGTAATGAAACCTCAGTGAGCCTGGAGGGCTTTGGCAAAAGTAACCTCGGGCTCGTTTTTCGAGATGGTTTTGCCAAGCCCACACAGCTCTAATTATGTCTTTTCACTGGCCTGGTTTAAACTGTCCCCTCTTTCCAAAGTCTTTTGTGTGCTATTCAGGAATACATTGTTACAATGAGCACAGTATGTTTAGAATAAGTTTAATTGGATTCAGTAGCCAAGCAAGTGTACGTTTTTATTAGAGGTACTGACGGCTTCCAGTGGAGATAATATTTATACAGTGGTCCAGAATTGTTTGCATTTAGGAGAATAAATAAAATGAATAATATCCAAACAAGATAATTAAAATGTCAATTACAAAGTACCTTTCATTTGCTCTGGCTTTTGATTTGCATATTCCTTCCTTTACTTTGAAGACAAAGAAAAATACACTCGATACCAAATTTCCAGCTCTCAAATATATCACATAATATGATATATTAGCAAGTTACCTCCCCTTTGCATTGTATTTACAGTAAGATTGCAGAAGAACGCCCATATTTGCATATTGGGCCATTTTTTTTACTGCACAAACATTTTCTGTCTGACTTTGTCAGATGTTGACTTTCATTTCTGTTAACTCACAGTGTTATGGATGAGAAAAAAAACCCTCAAACCAAACCTAAATAACACACAGAGAAATCCTTAAAGTTGTATGGAGTACTGGCTAAATGCTGTGATGGACAAGTGGTTGTAGAAAATGGATTTTATTTGCCACTGGCCTCTCTCTATGTAGGTATCCATATATCATTTTCAAAAAAATCAACATTAAACAAAATAACCTGTTCAGTTATTATGTATAAATTATATATATGTAAGATGTCTTACCCTAGAGAAGTGGACTTTGAGAAACTATAGCACTGTTTAAATTTTGTGTTTGGAGCTTCCAAGGCAAGAATAAGATGACAGAAGGCCATAAGATTCATAAAAACCTTTGTGAACCTGTTGCTTTTTACATACCTGGAGTTTTGTCTTTGTTTCCAACACAGTTAGCACTTCCAAATATGTGTAATCTTGCAATACCTGGGGCTATGTTTGTGGTTTGAACTAGCAAATTTTTTCTTGTGAGTCCTAAAAATGTCCATTTTTGAGAAGGTTGGACATCTTCTGTTTCTTTATTTTGCCGTTGCTTTGGTAAATCTGATTTTTTCAACCCTTGCTGTGCCTGTACCGTGAATTAGTCGTTGTCAATAATTATTGCTCTCCATTTTGATCTTCTGTGTGGGTACTTGGCAAAATCTGTAGGGACTACTCGAGATGAAAGGGTTGCTATGCAAATAGGAAATCTTACTCCCCAGTATTTGTCACCAGTTGCAAAGCACAGATTTGGAATGAGCAGTTGTGTGGCATCCTAAGTAAATAGGGATGCTGGGCTAACACAGCCTGTGGGGCTCCGAGACAAGTGGGAAAAGCAAGTTAAGCTTTTTATTTTTATAATAGTTATTGCTACTCTCCATTTTTTTAATTTTTTTTTTTTGTTGTTGTTTCTGGTGGGCTTTGTTAAGCAGATCTTTATTCCCAGAGACTGAAATGTACTCCTCTTTCTTTTTCCTTGAAAATTAAAAGCTTCTACCTTAAAGAAGTGAATGATACATTATCTGCTGTCTCTAAATTGAACCCATTTGGAGCTATTTGCATCCTGTAGAAACCTACAGCTGAGTGCTGTGCTCAGAGGTGTAATGACTGGTTGTCACAACACGCTGGAGGTGGCCCCATAACAAAATGATCCCCTGTCAATCCCCTTGCAGGAAATGCTCTGGCAACCTGTAATTCAGCCTCAGTATTAACATCCTGCCTGGGCTTTGTTAAATAGCACTTTCTAGGAAGTAGATCTGCTGAACTTGCGCTTAATAATGTTTTAAGGGGAATATTTGATGGAAGTTTGAGAAAGCATCACATGGGGTTAACAGTGATTTGTCATTTGTTTCTAATTAAAGGACTTAATCTCTTATCACTGGAACAGCCTATTTTTTTTAATACTAAAGGCACAGATGTGAATAGAAACATATTAATGAGATGTCATACTACACAGTCATTTAGTGTTTTGTTTAACTTAAACATAGCAGAAAATGTGCATCTAAGTAGACACATGTAATGACATTGAGATAGAATTCTAATTCCCTGCATTTGCATAACCTTTCACAGCTTCCACCTTGCTGCAGTTATCCTATACCCAAAATTGCTGTTTGTTACAGCAGTGAAAAGGTCTGAAATCACACCATGACTTTGTTTTCCTGTCCGAGGGGCTGGGGTTTGTCTTAAGCCAAACATGGGCCTGTTTGACTTGATTAGTTCCTCTTAAGATTTAAAAAAAAATTGTGTCCACTTTGTCAATCATGGCAGTTCTTCTTGGAAAGCGATGAGGAACAAGGATTGACCTCATCCTTAGATATCAGACATTCCAGGTACACGACAGCCACTCTAAATATCTAAAAACTGGGAAAAAGTGGCACAAACTTGTCTCAGAATCACTAAATCAGTGAGGCTGGAAAAGCCCTCCAAGGTCATTGAGTCCAACCTGTGACCAAGCTCCACCTTGGTCACATCCAGTTTTTCCTTGGGCACTTCCAATTTGCAAGAGTAAATCTTTTCATGTGGGTAGGAAAGTTCCCTATGTATTAATTTAGTGATTTAGACCATGAATGAACTTAAACCCACATTTAAAAATGTTTGGGCTGCTGTGCCTGTTTCCCTTAGTGCTTTGCTTTGTTATTTTCATAGTTGGAGACAAATTATAATGGGTTACATCCCTTCCTTTATGACAAACTGTTTCTTTTGGCTGGGGTGGTTATGAAAATTAAGGCTGTTCATTCAGAATTCCAAAGTTCTCCCTTTTCTCACATGCACTGTAAGTTTCCATTAAAAATGAAAGCAATGACATGGTAAAAACAATCCTGGCTTATAGAATAAGAATTAAGAACAGCTACAGAGAAAAATGAGATTGTTTTAACATGCAGAGGTTTCTATCAGGTGACTCTAACCTTTGGCTGTTGCTCACACAAGAGCAACTCATTATTTGAGGACCCCATAAATGTTTCCTGGCATTATGAAACATCCATTGAGAGAAAAGGACAGAAATGTGTTGGTTTTATTTAGACAAACATTCTCCTTTTGTGAAGATGTTCTCTGCTTCTTAATGGAAAGATGGTAATGCAAGTGAGAATATTTCAAATTTTTGCACTGGCTGTCAGATACAACAGAACTGGATAGCCTTAAAAGTTAATAAAAATAATTGAAAATTTGACTGCTTATGTGCACTGGTTAAGAAGGAAAATTGGATTCAGTTTTGGAGATAAGACCTTTGCTGTTCAGTTTTTGGTATTCTTATTTTAGTCATTCACAGGTTTTGATGTTGAGTGAAACTCAAAGCGCTGCACCACCAACTGCAAACAAAATCTGGGGGTCAATTTGACTTTTCCATTTCACCTGTGCTTATTGGGTGCTCAGGAATGTGATGATGACAGAACTCTTTATTACCAGGGATATCCCCACATCTAGCAAGGAATATATTGTGCACTTTTAGGCTCACAATGACAGCTGTGCTGGGTTGCACGAGCTTCATATCTAGAAAACAAAAATTAATTTGTGCCAATTCAAATGCAAATTATTGAACCTCTTTCTTCTCTTCTCCCCATAAAACAGCACAGTAAAGCCCAGGTAGGACCAATCTGTGCAGATTTGCCCCAGCCTCTCTGTCCAGCCTGAGGCCTGTGTCTGATGGAGAGTTCTGGTCCTTTCAAATGTGCAGGGAAAGTTTCAGCCCAGAGCTTACTCAGTGTTTCTGGCCCTCTGTAAAAGTTTGAAAAGTGCTCATAAATGGCAAGAAGGCAGTTTGTATACAAGAAATGTAGCCTGGCAATAAAAGCCTGTTTTGAAGTACACAACATGGTTTCTGAATAAATATTTCTTTAATGCATGTAATTACCGGATCAGCAGAATAAATGTGGTCATGTCCTTGTAATTAATACATTGTCAAAAGTTCATTTAAGTATAATAATTTCACAGCAAAACTGCTGCCTATGTAGTTTGTGCGATAATATGTTAAATTAAGTGCAATAAATATAAAATTATTGGTAGATATATATTTTTTAAGTTCTTATTCATTACAGCATGCTATCTAATACACTTAAAGGGATTTTTTTTTCATGAAAAGAAAAGCCACTAAAAATAAAAGTGCTGTAATGATGTTTTTCTTGTTTTTGCTAAAGGAATTTTCAAGCAGCACCACTTAGTATCTCAGCTGCAATTGGCAAATATTTAGTTAAGAATTGTGTAATCAAGTTGGCAGAGGCTTGAAGATCCAGTGAGGAATGCACAGAGAAAGATGCCTGTTTATGCATTGTAGAAAAGCAAAATGGTTTTTTCCTGGATTTGGTGTCAGACTCTTTCAGTTGTACCCAGAGCTAGTTACAGGGCTGGGTTAAATATTACAGCTGTACTGAGGTTTTAGCAATGGGGAGAGTGTTGTTCTTGACTTTTGGAGCTTATTTGGAATAGTTATGAAGAAAAATTATTCTGATTCTTGGCTGCCAATCCAGAGTGGTGACTTTTGCTGGCTTGTTTTGTGGTGTGCAGGGAAGCAGAGGCTGTGCAGCGGGGATGCGACCATGGACAGTGGTGGTGGCCAAGCCCAGGCTACCTGGGAATGTCACTTTGTTCTCAATCAGAGCCTGTGTTAATGAGGGAGGGGCTGAGCATCGGCAGGGGCTGCTCAGGGGGGTTTGGAGTTCCCATCCTGGAGATGCCCAAGGAATCCTTGAGCATGGCTCAGTGCTCTGGGCTGGGGACAAGGTGGGGATTGGGCACAGCTTGGACTCCGTGGTCTTGGAGGGCTTTTTCAACCTAAATGATTCCATGATTATGTCCTCAGAGCCTGCTCAGAGATGAGTTTCTCAGCTGACCACACAATGACTAATTCATGTTTAAAATAGATCTGGGGTCCAGTCCCCCAGTTTCCAAACCTGTGCTGAGTTGGTGCTCACAAGACCACGCTTTTCCCATATGCTGTAACCCATGGAATGACAGCTGGAGTTTATAACGTCTGTAGTCACGGCCTTAAACTTATCCAGGCAGTAGAAGCTTCTTATTCTATTTATGAAGACAGAAAAGTCAATATCTTAATTTCTCACTGAAATTTCCTGAAATTTGTTGTCCTATCAGAGTTTAGAACGTGGGTCATTATTTAACAAATATAGACTAGGAAAGAGTTGGTGTGTTTTCAGCTGGAGCTGGGACCAAACCAAACCAACCCAGCCAAACCTGCTGGATGAGCAGGCTCAGAGAGGGCAGCAGCTCATGGGAGGATGGAGCTGTAACCCCAGGATGTCTGTGAGATGTGATAGAACCTGCAGGGCTCTCTGAGGCCTTTTTTGGTGATAACATCTTTATCAGTGACCTGAGGAGGCCACAGGGGGAACTCTCAATGTGTTGGCAGAACTTGCTGCATCTTCATTTTTTATGAGGGTGGTGAGGCCCAGTTGCCCAGAGAAGCTGTGGCTGCCCTTGGATCCCTGGAAGTGTCCAAGGCCAGGTTGGATGGGGCTTGGAGAAGCCTGGGATAGTGGGAGATGTCCCTGCCTGTGGGAAGAGATGAGTTTTAGGGTCCCTTCCAACCTAAACAATTCAGTTCCTCTCCTCTGTGATCCTGGGCAGTCAGAGCAGGGATGTGACCCGTGACTACCTCCCTTTGCTCAGAACTTTGTGTGGGGCAGGGGGATGAGGGACAACCAGCCCTACTTGGAAAGCTGGAGCATCACACTGCACAGGAGAACTTCTTCCTCATGAGGGTGTCAAGCAGGGCAGGAATTTTTCCAGATTAGCCATTTCTATCTACCCCTGGAAGTTTGCAGGGCAAGAGTGGATCAAGTACTCAGCAACAGGGTTGGGCCGCAGAGCTGACCCTGCTTGGGCCGGGGGTCATGGCTGAGTCCTCCTAAATTTTTCTGTGATCCCACAGATGTGAGGACAAAAAAAAAAAAAAAAAAAAAAAAATCCCAATCCCTAAATCTGAGACATGCCTTTGTGTTCTGACTTAGACCCCAGGAGTAAATTACAATTTGTCACGAGGATTCCAAACGATCCCTGATGTCTGTCAGCTCCAGTTGGAGCACAAGGAATGCTGCATTTCAGTGCTAACAGCTCCATTTGCTCCAGTGAGATATAAATGTTCCTTGACCTCAAACACAGGTCACAGAGCACGTGTGACATCTTGTAATTAAGCTAAAAGATTCATTGACAAACACCGTTCGAGTGCTGAGATTTAGATGGTTACAAGAAACCATCAAAAATGTTGTGATCCTGCAAATGAGTCTATTTTATGTCTTGGTTTTGAGACACTGTATGCAGCAAGAGCAAAGCAGCGCTGTTCATAAACAGGGGAACATTAATTATATACATTTAGTTTTATGTAACTTGTGGAAAACATAAGAAAATTCATGTATTGTAAATGTCATCTTTTTTTTTTTCTGAAGGGATTTTCCATTATTATTTTATGATGATAAAATAAGGTGTTCTGATGAACTCTCAAAATAATTTTATATATTTATTTTTACGTATTTCAGTAATATTGAGTCAATAAAGATGGTATCAGGAAATCTCTGAACTATAATGAATTTTATTTACATTTTTATTATAACACTAACTTCACATCAGTTCCCTTCAAGTGTACAGTTAAAAAAAAAAGTGCAAATCATCTCTTTTTAGCAAAACTACCCGAAACATCTCAATCACTTTTATAATGGATTCTTTATTGCAGCGTTAGAAAATATTTACATCGAGACAAAGCGTTCATCAAATGAGATCATATTCTGGGATAACAGGGGAAATGGATTAAGGGAAGGGGAATGGTGAGAACTGGCCCTGGCTTCCACAGCCTTTTTCTGGAAAACAGTAGTGTCCGTATGGTAAGATGAGTATTCCCTCAGCATGGAGAGAAGTTCCAGAACTTGGTCTGCAGCACAGAGCCACTAGATGAATCATTCCCTTAAAAATTGTGCTTCAGGTTTGTCACGAGTGTATAAAATGGGTTTGATGGTGGTTCATATAGTCCCAGAAATCTCTAGTTTGGGGCTGAAGGGACCTTAAAGTTCATCAGTTTCACAGGCAGGGACACTTTCTAACATCCCAGGCTGCTCCAAACACCAGTGTCCAACCTGGCCTTGGGCATTTCCAGGGATCCAGGGGCAACCACAGCTGCTCTGGGCGCCCTGTGCCAGGGCCTGCCCACCTTCACAGGTTTCTTTCTTTCCTGTTAATCTAAACCTCTAATTTTAACCTCTATTTAACACCAATTAAGTGTTCTCAAAGTATAATCTGAAGTCATCCTCGCTGAGATGCTTTAAGAACTGGTTCCTGCCAAAATGAGGCAACTGTGTCTCCACAAGAGCTTTTACCAAAATTCCTGGTGAAACGAGTGCTTTGTTGCCTCAGAGAAATTTTGACGGTGAACGGACAGCAGTCAGTTGGCAGAAAGGTTTTGGGGTTTGATGTTCCAGAGCAGTTAATGCAGTGATTGTGGATTGGAACCTGGGAGGAAAATGGCATTTCTGGCAGGGGGGGCTCGGCAACCTCCAAACCGGTGTCACTTCCCTTGGAAGCATTGGTGGCGTTTGTTTAAGGCAGCCATCTGGTCAGCACGGGAGTAAAATGCACCATATTGCATCCCCAATAACATTTAAACTGTTTGCAATCTCAATAAACTTTTAACTTTTCAAGCACATGCACAGGGGTGCACTCAGCCACTACGTGAACCTGATTTCCCTTCCTCGCTGCTGTTGGAGGCAAAATCAGGTTCACGTTTCCAAAAGCTGCAAAGTCGACAGCCAAAAATTAAAAAGCAGGCCAAGAGCAGCAAAAACCTCATGAAAAGCTCTGGTAGCTGCTTTCCAATTCTGTTTTATTCATCCTACCACTACAGCTTGGGGCTGGGCTCATGGATTGGGCCACTGGGAGCTGAAAGGTGTGGAACTCGATGGTTTTCACCACAGGAGGAGATGGGAGGAGGTTTTTTTGGAAACTTTGGTTTTGGGAGTGTGCAGAAGCATATCCAATGCGCAGGCACTAAGCAAATACATAAATTTTTAAATTCTTTCTCTTTTCTTCTTCTTTTTTTTTTTTTTTTTTGGCTGTTGCTGTGTATTTCCCACTCAGTGGATTTTTTACTGTGAGGGTGGGCAGACCCTGGCACAGGGTGCCCAGAGAAGCTGTGGGTGCCCCTGGATCCCTGGAAATGTTCCAGGCCAAGATGGACAGGGCTTGGAGCACCCTGGGATAGTGGAAGGTGTCCCTGCCATGGCAGGGGGTGGAATGAGATGAACTTTAATGTTCTTTCCAACCTAAACCATTCTGGTGCTCTATGGATGAAGAGATGAAGCATTCCTTGTTGCATTTCTACTCTTGGGGAAGCAACAGAAATGATGGAAGAGCAATTTATTTCACCTGTTGATTCCTCTGCTTTTCCTCTTCTCTCCCATTCCATTCCAATCCTGACATCCACAACTAATTTTAAGTTTTATCTGAACGAATGTCCTGTATCCTTTGGTCTGGCCATGACTACCCAGGACAAGGACGTGGGTGTGACTTTATCACGGACCAGAAAGAAATGAGCGTTCTTCCAGCCATCCATATAAATCCAGCTCTGGGGAAATCTTGGATCATGTAAATTTTTTTCCCAAATCCAAACCCGAATTCTCGCTCTCTCTCTCTCTCTCTCTCTCTCTCCTATTGCACCTGGCATCTGCACTGAATGGACATTTTTACAGCTACGTGGTTGTGTAGTAGGAGGACAGGGTTTCACACACAGAACCACTACTCACTCTAGCAACAAAGAGTTGCTCTCTTCCCATCCATTTCCTGCTTTTGTCTGGATATTCCAGTGTCACTTTTAGGACAGAGCCCCATTAATATAATATGCCAGCTACTTCTGTCAAGGCATTGATATATGTCATTAGCACAATGGAAATAAATTCAAATTCATACGTTGCATGTCACACACTGAGTTTTATCTTGACCTCCTAAGGTGAGAGACAGATGTTTTCCATTGGAAATGCTTTGGTTATTTGTTTATACTTGTCAAATGCACATCTGAAACCCACCTATATAAAACTGGAATATGGGCTGCATTTTAAGTGAAACCAGGGAAAAATATGCAGACTTTGAGAGATGAAGGGGGGAAAAAACCTGCAGCAAGCACCAGGATATGGGAGTGAATAAGCATAATAGATCAGAATAAGGCCCTAAATCAATTTTATTTTCACAGTTCTAGCATCATAAAAAGTGGGTGGCAGTAAACCAATTATTATGCAACTTAATGAACTAATTAGGAAAATCAGAGCAATAATGGTACTGGTACTGACTGATCTGAATATAAAAAGTAGAATTAAGTTCTCAGTATTGAATTTTTCAATGCGAAGGATTGCAGAATAACTTTTAAAGCATTTTGAGTTTGGGAAGAGGGAGACTGCATCTGTAGCTGCTGCGGGTACCCAAATGATCACAGCCCTGAACTCCTGGGGTATGTTCACTCCTGTACAGCTCTAAAAACAAAAACAAGTGAGGAACAGCTCATTAAAAGCTCTTGCTTGCATTTATGCGCCCCTAAATGCTGTTGAAACTCTGGTGTCTGTTGGCAGGAGGCCCTTAAATACCTCGAGCGCGGGGTTGGGTGGCTCAAACCCTGTGCACTGGGAGTTCTGAATAAACCCAGGCCCTGGTCTGAGCTTTCACAGGAGTGGGATTTGCACCAAACCCAGTGCACAGGAACAGAAGAAAATAACCACAAAAGCACAGCTTCTCTCCCTTAATATTGGTGTTGTTAGCGCATGCTATGCTTTAAAGTGTTTAAACCCTCACATAATGTGGTTCATGTTGACAGAAGTTATAAATGTGTTGGTATCAGAGCCGGATTTCTCATTATACCTCTGAGATTATGTATGGGTGTTTCAAGACATTCAATAGTTTGTTGATTTTCTTTCTTTATGCCATTTCTGACTGTTCATATTTGATAATATGATGTGTGATTATGGGCCTAAACCTTTTCTCTTTAACATCAGGGACAAGGTTTCTTTTGCCTTCGGTGCCGAAATTGAAATGAACCCTCATAACTTCCTCCATCATTCCCTTGCTATTGTGAAATGCTCTGTGGTGTTTTCATTGATTTATAACATATTTCTTTTTATCCTGCAATTGTAGCACAGGGGTCCTTCGCTGGTTTTCTTACAGTTCTGCGTCTGCCTTATCTATGCTTGGCAAATTTAGTAGCTGTTCTATTTGTAGATGGCACATGTTGATTTTTTTAAGGGTCTTTATGATATTTGCATATGGTATTTTTCCCTGGAAGGATCCATCTGGGCCATGAGTGTTTCATCCCAAAGGAGGGGTGAAAGCGTTTTCCTAAATATTTTCACGGATAAACACAAGCAAAAAGGGAAATGATTTCTGCTTTCCATGATCAAAACAATCGATGTGAAGAGTTTTGTTTATTTTCCTGGTCAAAAAGCCACTGTCAGAGTCTATTTAAAACAAATGGGGAGATGGGAGGGGCAAATGGCCTTAAAGCAAGTGTATCACATCCAATACTTTTTAAAAAAGAGAAGGAACCCAGGCCAGCACGTTAAAAATGAGCATTTCCAATACAATTTGTCACCCATGCATAAATCTTGCTGACATTTTCAGTCACTTTAATAGCCTTCCCATTTTATAAATCAGTATGAACTTGCACAGTTGCAAAAAGTGTGTATTTTGAACATCTCATTTGCATACTTTACCAAAAGCCAATGAGGCAGTGGAAGCAACACTGGTGATCATAATAAGTGTTTGGGAAAAGGCAGAAAGATCACTAATGGTTTGCCTTTAGGGATTTCTGTACTCCATAGGGGACGAAAATGAGAAATATTTTTCAAACAGCAGGGGTAAAGGTTTTAAAACTAGAAACACATGGAGTGATAAAAATGTTAGTGCCACAGGGCGCATAGCAGGAAAAATTTACAATGTAAAAACTGTAATTTCAGCATTAGGAAGTAATAATCGTGTTTCATCATTGTTATTAAAGCATGACCCTTAAAGTCACATAAATTAGATATAACTTTCTAGAGAAGTGTATTAATCTTCAATGGAAAATATTAGGAAAGTTTATTATCATATGAAGATCAGAAGAAACTGAGTTTTATTAAAAAAAAATGAAGTTAAACTTGGTGGGGTTTTTAATTAATTAATTTATTTTTTTAATAAATCTCCAGGATTTTTGAACCAGCAGACAGGCTTGTGTTTACTCAATGCAAAGTGCAGAGACCAGCTTTGCTCTGCAAACCAACAACAGTTGCATGAGAGAAAACACAACCAACAATTAAATAAGGAACTGAGGAAATCCAGGGCATAAATGGTTTCTATTTTGTTTGACAGAGTCATCTTGGTGTGGATGCCAAATGCATCCAAATGATTAATGAAAAACGTTGTAACTGTTGGGAAAAAACAAAAGTACCACAAGAATTTCCACAGGGAGTCTTGAAATGGGACCAGTTATCCAAGGTGTGTAATTAGTGACTGAGGGAGTTCCCATCCTGCCTGAAAAGTGCAATTTTATGAGGGCCTCAGAATTTCCTGACAGTGCTGCTCAACAAGGGCACTTCACCTGCAAGAACTTCTGGGTAAACTTGTATTTCTGGAAATCAGACACCACCATGAGAGGGTGTGGAGGAAAGTGGTGCAGTGTGGTGGGACTTGGTGGACCACTGCAGCCATCCAGGATGGACATGATTCCTGGCTCCAAAATCCCAAAGTGTTTCCTGAAGTGAAGTGGTCTGGGTATGGATTCAGTGCTTTTTGCTAAGAAAAGGGCTGCCTGGCTGATATAATTTTATAGTTTTATTTTGCAATTTCTCGGTTTCAATTTAAAAAACTAACTGCCAGCATTGACAGACTGGGTGTGTTTTCCGTGAAAATTTAATTTTAATAAGGAATGGTTATTGATGTTATTGATAAAGAGTTTTGACTTCCTGCAAGGCAGACAGACAAACGTTGGCATGTTGGGTTTGGGATACTGGATGTGTCCTGTGTCAGAGCAATGGGGATGTTCTTCCAGAGTGGGATTCAGCCAATTCACTGCTCACTCATTAGAGAGAAATCAGAAAAAACAGAATAGAGGAAAGCTCCCTTTCCACCCCTCACATTTGGTGCCCTCAGCTTTAGGACCCAAATCTTGATTTCCTCTTGTTCAGTGTTTCCTTTTTGCACTTTAGGACCCAAATCTTGATTTCCTCTTGTTCAGTGTTTCCTTTTTTGCATGTTGCTCACCTGCAAGAGGGGGATGTCCAATTTGGAAGAGCAGACAACCGCTTCCCAACATAATCTGCAGCTTGATTTGTGGGCAGCCACCCTCCAGAGAGGAATAAAACCTTTCCCAAGTGCTCCAAACACAGGGATGTTATGCATAAGGAGGGCACCATTATTATCTCTCCTTACAGCTGTGTTCTGATGTGAAAATGGCTGTAGCTGTTGTTTTTTCTGCCCCTTCCTGCCAGTCCCTCAGACAGTTTATGATGCTCATGCACAGCCAAAGATGAGGCACCGTGCTTCTCTCTGCAATTGGAACTAACAAGAAAAACTTGCCCAAATGGGAATAATATACTTTTTTTTTCCAGGATGCTTTCCCTCTTTGCATGAGAGAAGATTGGAAGATTTCCACCAGTGTCAGAAACTGTGATTTTCCTAAGCAGAAAAGGTCAAATTTTTTAATTTTGTAAAAAATTTACCTGTTCTCTAACAGCAAAAGTTTATTTTATGAGTCAATGTCTTGTAAACACCTGCAACTGCAATGGCATTGATGGAAAGAGGCTCCATCCTTTTCTCAGGGAAAAGGGAAATATTCCAGATCTTTATCTGGAATATTTCTGCAGTTGCAACATCATTAGCTGCAGTCTGCTTCTATAATAATGATCTATAGAACAGAATTAAAATGGTAATTAAAGAAAAAAATCCTTTGTATGGTAGATTTATGTATATTTTTAGAATTCAAGAGTAAACTGGGGGCACAGAGTCCGGGGATAAACTGCAGTGATTTTAAGAATTTTTAGTGACACATTCCAACAGTGTCTGTCCGGGGATGGGGCTCAGCTTTGGAGATCAGGAGTGGTTTTAGATTTCCTTGATATTTATGTATCATGGGAAGATTTATATTTCCTTTATATTTATTTTTATTTATTTATTTTTATATATCATTCTCCTTCACTCAGACTGCAGAAGAGCTGTAAAATGGACCCATAAAGTGTTTCTAATACAAAGTTCACTGTGGTTCTGTACCTTCGGGAGCTTGGTCCAAAAAAATTTCAATATTTTCCTCTGGGAATTTTATTACCTCTTAAAAAACTCTGCTTACATTAATTCAGATGTTAATTTGGTAAGAATTGGTGCATTTGCTTGTATCTCTTTAGTTTATTTACTATATATATATATATATGTATGTATGTAAGTATATATAGACTGGACTTTGTGGTCTAACAGTTGTGTTTTTCAGGAACTGAAACCTCTATGGTTAAATCTAATATTTACAACTTGAACTATTTAAATGAATAATTTCAGGTGGTATCATTTAGAAATTGAGAGAAAAATTGTGAGAATTATGGTGTATCTGTAGGACCAGCTGTAGCAAATAAAAGCTGGAGTGCAATAAAAGCAGAACAGGCAGGCTGGAAGAAAATTCAAGGAGATCATCAAAGATCAGACTTGGAACTTCTTTTATGTAATATTTTCATGAATGACCTTTCTAAAACAAAACAAAACAATTTTTTTCTTCTTTTTACACACCGAATTTGACAACATCATCAGTTAAAATTTAAGATCTACAGAAATAAGTAGACCGTGCTGAACCAGTACATATGAAATTAAATTTAACACTACTGAAATTTAGCTGCCAGAGGAAGAAATTTCCTAGGAACTGGAATTTCTCAACACAGAACAACAGAGGGGGAAAAAAGGGTTTGATTGCACCAGAGTGTTAACAAATGATTGAGATCTACCAATACAAAACTATTATGAAAAAGATTAGACACGAGCAGAGATATTTCCAGCAGGAAAGATAATATAATTCTACAAGGCTTTTGTAATTTATTTTTCTCTCTCCAACTGTGTCTTTGTTTAATTTTCTTGTAATTTCTTCCTTTTTTTTTTTCCCCTGGGTTCTGTGGGATCAGTTTCCCTTATTGCATCCATTCTTCGGCATGAACTTACTGTAAGCACACTCGGAGTGACTATAGCTTATGACATGTGGAACTTTACAGGTCCTAAAAATAAAATTAGGGATCGGAAATAACCCCTCCAATCCAAGAGTAGTTATGCAAAGACAAAGCTTTTGCTCCAAGTGGAAACGTGACAGTTTCTGGATTTCTCTGGAATGTCAGGCAGACATCTCAATGTCAGGGACATGTCCTGATTTTCCCTGGATAAAAACAAACCAAACTTCTCCCCCTTTTTTTTTTTTTTTTTTTTTTTTTTTTTGCCTTTGGCTGCTGGAGCTGAAATGAAGGCTTGGAGCTGTTATGTGATGTGAACTCTTCCAGGGAAAGCTCCTGGTAGCAGCTGGGTGCATTCTCCGGTGAAGGATCTCTAAAAGGGATTTTTTCCTGATGAGGGAAAAGATTTGCACCGAGGAGATCCTGAGCAGCGTCTCCTGGGCAGCAGGAGAAGTGTCTGACCTTGGCTTGGACCCAGAGAATTTGGGAGTGCTGAAAGACCCTGGGCTGCAAGTCAGACACTGATCTCCAGAGATCTTTTGTCAGAGGGAATTCGTTGACATGGGCAGAGAGAAATAATCAAATTTCATATTTTTTAAATACTTCTGACCCCTTCTAAAAAACACCAAAGCAAACAAACCCCCACCCTCCCAGCTCCGTCAAGTGGGCTGAAATGAGTTCTCAAGTGAAATCCACTAATTTAGATTTGTTTTCTCACTTTTTCTCTATAAAGCCTATTAATTTCTTCTTAAACTCTCTTAAAATGAGTCGTGGTAATCTTGTTTTTCCCAAGGTCAGGCAATCAGTCAGTAGTGGGCAGTCAACATCCATGGAAAACCCTACAGTAATAACATTCATCCTATAAATAACAAACTGGTTCGTATGCCTGATAGAAGGAAATAAATTTTGAGAGTGATTTCAGTATCAAGTGATTGAGCTGTTTATTGAATAAACCAGAAGTGAAGCACATTATTAAAAGTTATTAAAAAATAACTGTAGAAAGCCAGTCAAAACATTGTATTTTGCCATGCTACTTAAATTCAGCAGCCTTTTCCCCATGAAATATATTTTCCCTGTGAGTTTTTAAGTAAATATTTTCCTGGGAAATTATGAAGTGTATAAGGAGGATCTAGTCTTGAATAAAATGCTTTTGTCTGCACAATTTTTTTTGGGTTAGAAAGGTTGTGCTTATAGTCCCTACTGACCCCAAAATATACAAATGGTTTGGATTTTGCCTAATTACCAGTTTTCACAGTTTTGATACTGAAACAGAGAAATATTTTTTTAATTGTACTTTGGTCTGATAAAAAATTTGCACCTTTCAGACTGAAAGGTTTGTGCTTCACACAAGGCATGAGAAAGCAGAGAAGCTACTCTGGGACCCAGTGAGGATGAATTACACTGAGGGTTTTCTACAGCTGGAGGAAGAGAAATGTGGTTTAAATCATCCCCAAATTTGTGGGTGTGCAAAATATTTGCAGCTGGGAATAAAATATAATGGTCAAGTTCAGCTGAAATATTCTCAGGTTGAATTCTCTTCTGCTCTGTGATGGTTTGACCCAGTGTCACCAGATTCAGTCATTGTCCAGGAGGAAAACAATTTCTTGTAAATGTTGGCTGTATTTTCAGCCAGCTAAACATGCAATGAACCAGTTAATCATATATTTTTCCTGTGGGTTTTAGATAAATGACTCATATTCTATCAAGATTATTATTACTGATAACTGAAATCACCCATTCAGACTAACATTCTGAGCCAAGCCCCATATTTTTGGCACAATATTACTTGAGATGTAAGAAAATCACATTCCAGGTGTATCAACCACCCCTCATGCTGGTGGTGTGAAGTTCAATATAGCTTTGAAGAGTAAGATATTTTCATGTGCAGAGAATATATTTGTTTTAGCACAATTACCTTTTGCAAAACTCCAGGCTGATTTTCTGTAGCATCAAGTTGTGGATCTTACCCATTTCTACATCATGCATCACCTCCTGGTGAACCAAAGCATAACCTCTTAGAAAAATAGTGTTAAATTTGAGTTAAAGTCCTGAAGAGAAGAGGATGCATATGAATTATTTCTGTGATTAATTATTAGAAAACTATTGTGTCTGCTCTGGATTTGAGTGCATTTCTATTTACCAATATTTGCAGCAATTTCTACCATTTCTCTAATAGTGACTGAACTTTCAATTTTGCCACAGTTTAACTTTGGCAGGAGATAACTATGAAGAATTTAGTTTAGTAAATCTATTCCTGAGGGAAAAAAAAACTTCAAAAAATGTCACAATCACCTTTCCAAACCTTTCCCAGGTTTGTCACTTCCAAGCAGTAAATAGAGGGACAGAAGAGAACACTTTTCCTTGCTTGATTCTTCTGGAGATGGAACAATGATGGATATGAGCTCCTGTCGCAAACATCTTTTCACTAAAAATATTTTCTTAAGATTTTTTCTTTTCTGAGAAGCTGAGGCCTCAGAAACAGAATGTAAACAACAGGTGGATCTGTGATTGGTCTCGTGTGGATGTTTTGGTTCGGTGACCAGTCACGACAGAGCTGTCTCTCTCTCGTGGTCCGAGCCAGCTGCCCACATTATCATTATTTTCTTTGCTATTCTTAGCTTAGCCATCTTCTGAGAGGAAACCTTTCCTTCTATTTCTTTTTAGTACAGTTATAATGTACTAAATAATGTACATAAAATAATAAATCAAGCCTTCTGAACATGGAGTCAACGTTCTCGTCTCTTCCCTCAACCAAGAACCCTTGTGACCGCTGTCACAAACTCCCTGTAAAGCAAGGTAACACCTGGGCCAGACAAAAAGCCAAGAGAAGGTTCTGGCAGCATGGAAGTGTTTAATTTGACATCTGGTATCACCTCAGTGCCTGAATCATGTGGAAGTTGCAATATTCAGACAGCAGCTCTTTGCGCGTCTGAAGGTACCAAAAACCAGGATGGCTGCAGGGTGCAGATTCCATTGGCCATTCCAGGGTGAATTCTGGAGTATGGGCAAAGGGATAAAGCTGGAAATTCAGGTGGGGCGAGCTCATAAATCAGGAGTAGTGTGATTCCAGCAAGGCAAACACTTTAGGAAGGAGCAGGGAGCATGGAGGGGGAGAGCCCAGTGGCCAATGTCCCCATGTCCCAACGGGGCTGGAATTTGGGAAGGCATGTGTGGAAGGGGCTGACAGCTGGCCTGTTAGCCAGAGAGAGTTAGTTGAAGAAGAGATGCTGATAAGAGTTGTCTTTGCCCCTGAAAAGAGTTCTACCAAGGCTGTTGACATGGAAACAGAGGAGGAGAGATAAACGAGGGGGCCTTGCAGTTGGACGTGTGTGGAAAACAGTGGTGGAGACCACCCTCCACCAATGAACATTATGTTGATTTATTGTAGCCAATGGATAGGTATAAAGCCAATGGATAGGTAAAAAACAGCATGCTGTCTTTCATATCTTTTGTAGAAAGGTATAAAAGGCAGCATGCTGTTAAAATAAACAGAAAGAAGCCTTCTGAAGTTCATGGTGTTCTTCTATGGGTTGCGACCATCTCAGCAGTGACAGGCATGGGCATCTGGAGAGCAGCAGCAGCCCTGGAGAAGGAATGCACCTGGATCTCGGATTTGTTGTTGAAAAGGCTCTCAAGGTATTAAAAAGTCTTTTTTCTTAGCTTTGCACTTGAAGAAGAAGTCGAGATTCTCCAGCTCTGGTTCTCGAGATTGTTTTTTTCTCTTATCTGTTACATTCTCTCTCTGACCTGCTGAGGTCTGTCCAGAAGGTTGGGTTGAGGCACACTGACCACCCTCAGGGTGGTGTTGGCTTTTTATACTAAGAACTACATGTACTTTATTTACAATATTTTTCCAATACCTGTCACCTATGTTAGACAGTCTACTCTAAACCAATCCAGAAGTGTCACCATCACAGCAGAAGATGGAGAACAAGAAGAAGGAGAAGGACAGGACACCCAGATTCCTCCATCTTGCCTCTTGAACCCCCATTCTAAATCCCCAAAATTCTACATTTTCACCCTGTGACAAGTTCACTATCATTCTACTCAAACCCTCGTGGCTTGTAACTCTTCACACAAAGTTGTTAATTGTTTCCATGGGTTAAAATCGAAGGCACAGGTGTCTTTGACTCCGTGCCGAGGTCTCTGAACCCCTTGCCAGGGTCTCGAGCCACCCAGGGCAGCCAGAGGAACGTCCTGGGTTCCGACACCTGGAGAGCAGGCACCAGCCCTGGAGAAGGAGTGCCCTGCTGGGGGAAGGAGCAGAGGGAGAGCAGCTGTGGCTGCTGGCACATGCAGCCCCCCAGAGCTGCCCACCCTGGCAGATGAGGCTGGCACCAGGCTGCAGGAGCGAGGCCAGGGCGATGCTAACGAGGCTGGATTGATCTGCACGGATTACAGAGCAACACCACAACGCTGGCGTGATCACAGGGCTGCAAAATGGGTCCAGGGGAACACCTCAGCTTCCCCAGGAAGTGAGGAGGCAGCTGTGAGTGGGTTTTCTTTGGCAGAAAAGTGCTCCTGCTTTTGAGAATTGTCAGCCCGGCATTGTTCGCTCTCCTCGCTCGGCATCGTCCCACCACAAGATTTAGTGGGCTGTGTTATAGACCTGGAAGGAAACTCCTGCCTGAAAAATCATGTTACAACACCAACACTGTAAATGTATTATGGAAAGGCTGCTTTGAAGGAATAGAGAAAAATGTGCAGCATTTGTTTTGTAAATGGGAAATTCTCTCTCTCCTTTTCCCCGATATAAAATGAGATTGCTGGTCAAGAAGAGTTATATAGATTTAAAATATGTCTTTTATGAACATATGAACACTCTCTGGAGACATTTTGCCAGTAGTTTGAATGGCAGTGGTGAAGTTACAGAAAGCTTAAATGACAAAGAAAATGGAGAAAAATGGAAAAGAAAGAAAAAAGGGGAAAAATTAAAAAGAAAACAGAAGCAGAGAGACACAAGGAAATCTCTCATCCCCATTTGACAATAAAGAACAAGCTGTAATCAGGACTTGCTGATAAGCTGTAAACTTCTGTATTCTGCATTTCCTTAGGCAACCACAGTTGTCCTCCAGGAGGATTGTTTCAGCAAATCCTGCAGGATTTGAGGGAGAGCAGGAGAGTTCAGAAATGCCCAGAACTGCAAGCTCAGTCTTGCACTTGGTGAAGTGCAAAATGTAAAGTGATGCCTTTGGAGAAAGCAGCCTGTAATGCAAGAGGACAAATCACTGATTTGGAATTGATATGTTCCTTGTACTTGATATATTCATATATATGCAAGGAATTTATTTGATCCCAAATTCAGGAATTTAACCAAACAGGCAGATAATTATGTGGTCATTGACTGAAGAAATGAGGAAAAAAAGCCCTATCAAGATCCCTGTTGCAGAAAACAAGTCTATAAATTAGGGAACAAGTGAGGAATCCTGAAGAGGGAAGAAATATCCTAAATAAAGTCCAATTCCAGGACTTGTGTAACATTAAAGCTGTGCTTGT
>VZSU01000462.1:0-17728 GCA_013398715.1 Nesospiza acunhae | reverse complement strand
TTCCCAGAAGATGCTGCTAGCAGCGTGCAAAAAAATTGTATTATACCAAAACTGTACAAAAATAAATTCCCTCCCCCCAAGCCAATAGGTATTGTTTTACAGCTGGGAGATGGAAAACATATTGGTTGAAAACATTACAATATTTAAAAACCACATGGAGTTGTAAAAATTGGAATGAGTCCTCTAAATCTTGGATAAAATGGTTAATCAGTTGATCCTTAACAACTGCTATGTACAGTACAGAGAGCTTATAATTCACAAATGCAGGTTCAAGCAGTGTTCCCCAAGGATGGGGAGAACAGATTGAAACACTGAAAAGAAAGGGGAAGGAGACAGAAGGAAAGAAATAATTAAATAAAAATGTCAAATTCTTCATTGGCTTTTTTTTTTTTTTATTTTGTGTTTTGCCTACTCTTGTTCTCTGTCTCTTAACCTGAAAAAAAAAATGGAAATAATCAGTTCAATATTTTCTTAATACTAATAATTAAACGGGCTGCTTTTTTATCTCTTCTAAGAAATCATCTGTATTTTGCAAAATTTAAAGCCAAAGGCTTGCTGGTAGTGCAAGAAAGCAAAGATATATTTATTTTTTTTTCTTTTTAATGACAGTCAATAGTCCCACAACTCACCAGTGCATTCCAAAAATTTCATGCTGTCATCATAAAAATCTGACTGTAGCAGAATCTGTCTGGCACTAGACAGAGCCCTAATGACCCTAAACTCACATACGATCCCTGGTGATCAGAAGAAGAAAAATACAGTAAAAGTAGAGAAATATGTAAACTGCTTAAGTGACAGAAAAATATCCTCTGGAGAATGTCATTCATTTTTTTTTTTTTCCTGTCTTTCACAACTGTCAGAGATACCAGGTCTCTGAACTTGTCTTTTGTGTTGTTTAACAGGAAGCACTGGAGAATTTTCCAGTCACTTGGAAAGTAAAATTAGTGATGAAGTGGGGTCGTTCCCCCATTCCTACAGTTCCAGCAGCACATTCCCACTATTTAAACAGGAAGCCCAGCATAACTTTTACATGAAATGTTGGGAGTGTCAGATTTCCCTCACCACACTCCTGTTTCCAAAGGTTCATTTAATGAGAAATTGTGTTACAACACAAACCAATAAACAAGGTTTTACTTGGCCGTAGAAATCATGAAACAACACATGCATTTTAAAATAATAAAAGTATTTTCAATGTGCTTTTCCCATTTTTTTTTCAAAATACCTTGATAGCTGATTGATTTCTCATGTAGCTATAAATTAAGCAGGGAGGAATTAATAGGATTCTTTGAAAGTTCTAAAGCATTCCAGAGAAATTATGCTGAAGAAACAAAGAATGTCATAGAATTTGAGATATTTTTTGCCATATTGTGAGACATTTGATGTTTTTACCTCCAGCTTTTGAAATCAGCCTGATAGTAGAGGCTTCCTTCTGTCTCTCTCAACTGTGGAGAGATAAGACTGAAAATATGAATCATAAATGTGCTGACCCCAAAAGAAATGAGAAATATCAGTGTAGAGTTGCTTTGAATAAATTACAGGCACTTTAAAGCCATTTGGTGCTTAATTCATTGTGGTTTTTAAAGCTAGCAGTTAGCAGGAGCCTCTCTGTGCTCTGTTGTGCTTAGCTCTGCCACCACGATGTGTTTTACACATTTTCATGAACTCACTGATTTCCCTGTGATTGGGTCTTGCTCCGGTTTTTGGGTTGGGCTTTGGGTATCATCAGCAGGATTTTTGTTCAGATCCTCTTCTTCTCATGAGAAACATTTGCCTTTTACAGAGCACTTTTGTGGCGGAAGAAGTCTAACTCCCTTATAAATAGATCAATAACAGAATCTTGGAGTGATTTGGTTGGGAGGGAACTTGAAGCTCATCCAGTTTCTGGCCCTTGCCTTGGTTGCTCCAAGCTTTGTCCAGCCTGGCCTTGGACACTTCCAGGGATCCAGGAGCAGCCACAGCTTCTCTCAGAAACTTCTGCCAGGGCCTCCCCACCCTCACAGGGAAGGATCTCTTCCCAATATCCAATCTAAACTAATTATTTTCCATTTTAATTTGTAATTTTCGATTACTAGAAATGCACCAAAAAAAAAAAAAAAAAAAGGAAAAACCCATAGGACCAAAGATCTAAAGCACAATTCAGACTGTGATCCTGCACTGGGAGTGGAGGAGAAAAATCCCCCTTATCTGCAGGTTCTGTCCTTTTAAGGCTTGGAAATAACAATATTGGGGAAATAGCAATATTTTTCCTCCGTGTGAGCAGCAGCTGGACAAGAGTCCGTCAGTAAAAGGCATCATTTTAGTTGCTGACTCATCAGGAATTTTGCTATCTTAGTCTCCTTTCAGAGAAGGTAAAAGTGGGCAAATTGTTGGCTTAATACAGTCCTAAGCTCTACGTCAGCCTGGAAGGTATGTTCCCAGCAAAAAGTGATTTCTTCCCATAAAAATGGATATCTCAGCATGCCAGGAGCCTGGAGAATGAGAAATCCTGATGCATAAATCCTAATTAAACTTGTCAGCAATCCCTGGGATTGTCCCAGGCCAGGTAGGACACTGGGGCTTGGAGAAGCCAGGTCTAGTGGAAGGTCCCTGCCTATGGCAGGAGTGGGATGGGCTTTAAGTTCCCTTCCAGCCCAAACCATTCTGGGATTCTGTGAAGGGCTGCACTCCCAGGCTCACGTCAGCATTGCTGATCCCACTCCCTCCTGCTCCAGCCGTGCACATCCTCACGTTTAGCTGGAAGTTTATAGGCCTTTGTCCACATCCCTGTGGTATTTAATGCCTTGCAAATCTTTGCAGATCAAGCTTCCCAACATCCTGAGAGGCCTTGTCAGGAAAGCTTCATCTAAATACTTTAATCTCTCTCCTTGCAGTAGAACTTTCACTTCCCTTGCACACATCCTTTATGTTTGTTGAACTTGTATTTATGGGGCTAAGTTTTCTTAAACCCAAACAAAACAGTAATTTATCTACTTTATTTCTTTCAAAATGGTGTTCTTAAAGTACATCTTGCAGATAGATTATCTGTCCCTCACAGCAAAGCCTCACAATGGGAGCCTAATAATTGCTCTTTTTCTAATTTCACTAAATGAGTTATAATTATTTTACGTCTGCTTTATGGTTACGGAATAGTATTAACCTAAGCTCTAATTATAATATAGCTTTCAAAGAAATGTATGGACACTGAATTGATGGACTGCCAGCTTATGTAGGAGCATCACATAAAGCAGATATACAGCTGATGGTTTAAGGAATAGCATGTTAAAATTCAGGGGCACAACTTGTTCATGAATAAGTAACAGGGTGTAAATTCATTGGCTATTTTTTTTTAGTGGACCAAACAGAGAAGGGCACAATTAATCCTTGTCAAAATGCAAGTACAGTTGAAGTTGGATGTGACTTACACCAATAGGATTGGGAGACTCAAGCAGAGCCTGGAAGTCAGGTTAGTCAGTACTGCAATGGTAATGATGGATATTTTACCTGTTTTCTATTGGTTTGCCATGTCTTGGAGCATTGGGAATGTTACTGCCACAAATTAACCCCTTGTTTTTTTATGTATAAAGTGATCCTTGACCAAATATCTTGCAATTCCCTTATTGCCAGAGGTAGTTGAAAGCCAAAATATTAAAACCCAAAGGCTTTAACATTTTTGTCTGCTTTACAGAGCCTATACCTACCCCTGCCAAGGTGAAGTCTGGCTGCAGATCTGCATCCCTGGAGGATGAGTCTCCTCCCAGCAGAGGAGACACACTCAGCTGCCTCCCACATCCAAAAGAGGACTCATGGCTTGCTGATCTCAAAGTAGAAATTCAGGTATATTTGGGCATTTATCAGCTTTTCACTGGGCTGTGCAGCAGAGACAGGTGATTTGAGCCTAAGTCCCTTGAAGTGACCTTCAGGGTGGTTTTGCCTTTAGTATGAGAGGATTTATTGGACAGCACTGACTTTTTGCTGGTCATCTGGGCCACCTGATGGAGCCACCATCCCTGAAAATGTCCAAAATTTTCAGTAGTAGATGGGGGAGTTTTGGTTTAGTGCAAGTGGTGGTGATCAGCTGGAGGACGGACCTGACGGTCCTGGAGGTCTTTTCCAACCTCACTGAGTCCATGGTTCCAGCTCAGCACAGCCACCAGAAGGATGCCTGACCACCCTCCAGCCCCCAAAACCAGGCACACCCACCAGAAATTATTGACAATTTCCTCCCCACAAAGGTGATCCCTCTCATTTGGGGTCCGCGACTATTTCTGACTGAGATTTTAGAAGTCGGGTGCAAACTTGGAGATGAAAAGTGCTGTTTGAATGAGCTTCAGACTAAACAAATTAGATGTGTAAAACACACCTGGCTCTTATCTCCCTCACAGCTAAACCTTGGGCTATGAGAACTAAATAAAACCCACCAGCCATTTCCTGGCCACTATGGGAGATTTCCCCTAAAGTTTATTTTTTAAGCCTCGGTGTCTGTTTCTTAATTACTTAGAGGTCCATGGATTCGTTCTGTTGTATGAAATTTGATATAAATTGTTTACCAGACTTCAGGGGGCAAGGAGATTACGCGCTTTCTTATTTTTAATATTTCTCTCTCCTATCTGCTGTGACCAGACAGAAATTTCAAGCAACAGTTCTTGGAAAACATATGGAGACCAGCCTGGGAATTTTGTAAGGTAAGGGACTGTCCATGATGCCAGGATGTCTGACTGCTGCTTCTGCTGAGCAGCTCTGCATCCCTCATATTTTGAAATTATTCTATTGTAACCATTTTCCATTCAGTTTCATTTGGCAATATATCCTTGTTTCTAAAGGTGTCTACACTTATTTGACTACAGAAAATATTTACTTTTCTAAAGGGCAGCTTAACCTTTGTTTAAATTTGAGGTGAGTGAAAGGGCACTGCAATTATCTGCTGTATTATTTGTGTCACATCTGAGTTACTATGAGGGCTCAACATGCATTGGCCTTTATTAGGGAACTGCTTAACAAAATGCAATATAACCACAGGTTTTGCATCCAGCAAATATTTTATTGAACTAAAGGCTTGTCCAGGAAACTGGAGCTCTGAGAACATTCAAGTGGCAGAAAGCTGTCCCAGGGGATGGGATAGAGATGGGGGGTTTGTTATGGCAGCTGTAGCCATTTTATTTTACATATCTTGCAGTCAGGTAAAGGGGAAATGTGACTTCAGTGTTTCCTGGTACAGAGTGGAAAAACTCCAGTAGTGATGGAGGCTTTATAGCTAAGGTGGATTCATGGGTAGGTCTCACTGCTTCCCCATAATATTCCCAAAGTATAACTTCCCCACTGAGAAGTAAGGAAGATGAAATATTCAATGTGGTAGTACGTTATAACTAAAAGTTACACGGGATGTTTCAGTCCCACTTCCAGGTGGGAGCAGTTGTTTTTCCTGCAGGAAGGCAGATCAGGGCTGCAGGAGGGGGTTCCAGCCTTGTGGGCAGCAGGGGTGGCTGTGGTGCTCCACCTCATTAAAGGGAAATGTAATTCCCAGAGGCAAAGATGAAATCACCCTTTGGTTTTGTTGCTGTTGGTTTGTTGCAGTGTTTCTGGTCTCATTGCTGTTTCATAGAATCATCACAGGATCCCAGAATGGTTTGGGTCGGAAGGGACCTTCAAGCTCATCCAGTCCCTCTCCTTTTTATGAGATGTTACATTCCAAAAATAAAGCTGCTGCCTCTACCTCCATGGGAAGTTTTGATCCAGTGAATAATGAAATGTTAATCTCATTTGAGGCAAAGACATCAGTGCCTTTGCCACATAAATTGTCTTTTAAGCAGAGCAAACAAACATTTAAGTACCCTTAGATTTGTGTGTGGTTAAGGACTGAAAAAGTTTCACCTGACAGTGTTGTCCCCAAGGGAAAATGAGCATCAAAGAAATCTTCAGGAGCCACAATCCCACTGGGAATTTATGTGGATTCACAGGTAATAAAGGAATCAGCATTCAATAATAAAAGTTAAATTGTGATGATGCAAAAAGAAAGTTCTTTAAATGGATAAAAGATATTACCAAAGACAGAATCACATCCTTTTTCCAGGTGGGAGCCTTGTTTGTGTCAGTAAGTGATCCTGCTTTGCTACAGAGATTCATGAGGGTGCAGATGGGACAATTTCAGAAAAGAAACTGGAATTTGGTCAAGTCAGGCAGGTGACTCCTTGGTTAGCAGGGAATGTCCCTTCTAGTCCTGGATGACAGATGAGCTGCCCCTCCCAACAAAACTCCATGTCCCCAGCAGGGGCCCAGCTGCTCTGGTAGCAGAGATGCTCTGAAGAGCAAAGTGCACGTAGAGATCCAGCTCTAATTTAAAGTCAAGCAACTTTGTGTGAATGTGTTGCTTGGAAAATATCCCAGGAGCAGCTTCTTGTGATGGACTGTGTGTAAATAATCAGCACCTCCCAGGCTACTCCCAAGATAAAGCACCATGGCCGGGAAGGGTTATTGCTTCATCCCATCACTCAGCTGGTTTTATATCTCCATGGCAAAGCAGCAAATATATATGGATCTGGAGGAGCTTGATCCATGGCATGCTCAGAGCAGGGTTTTTGTATTTGTGTATATTTATGGTCACTCGCTGAAGGAGCAGTGACCTTTTGATAGATTAATATAAAGTACTTCAGATACAGCGGCACAAGGAAAATGACTTTGACAGTGAGTCCACTTGTTAGTACTGGAGTTGCTATGCAAGTATAGGAAATGAGAGGCCTTCAGCTTAAAAATCTGTCCTAAAAATCAGCCTGACCACCAAAGCCCACCACTACCCTGACTAAAGCACAGTTTACATCGAGTCAGCCCTATCTTCCCAGTAAATAGAGTTCCTTTGTCTTTCAACAAGTTCCTTTTAACAACATCCCTTTATAAACATCAAAGAGAAGACAGAGGTGGTGGGAGACAGGCAGGGCTGGATTGCACAGACCCCTGAGGGTCAGGTGAGGGGATGGCTCTGTGGAGAGCTGATGTGAGCAAAGGGAAGCAGAGGGACAGAGAGTTGATGTGAGCAAAGGGAAGCAGAGGGACAGAGAGCTGATGTGAGCAAAGGGAAGCAGAGGTACACCTCGGTGACCCTGTGAAGGTGCCCGGCAGGGAAGCTGCGCTGGAGGAGCACCAGGGCTTTGTTGTTGCACTGCTAACCTGATGGGCTCAGCTGGAAGCCATGCCATTTCTTCCCCTCGCTGAGGATAAAGCCAGGGCTCTACAAACACCAAAGGCTTTGAGAATATTTTCGGGAGAGCTGCCTGAGACAGAAGTCTGGGATCAGGAGATGCCTTGTAAAAATCCTGGGGAGGGTTGTTAACCCTCAGAGCGCATTTGGGGATGTGTCATTCTTCCAGGGATGCTGCTCCTGCCAGGAAATCATAATTTACCAAGGTCAAGAGGGTTAATGGGCCGGACTATGCGCTACCAATTGGTGGACATAAAATATATTTAGTCCTGTGACAAACCTAAAAGGTTTTCGATAGAGGGAGGCTCACAATAAAACCTGTGATGAGTTGTTCTATTATTTTTCTCTGAGAGCGTTTTTTTCTTTCAAAGATAAAGGAAAAAGACAGAAAGCTGATGTTTAAAATAAAATAATAATAAAAAAAAAGCTGGGTAGCTGTTATGTTGCAGATGTGCGTTTGATAGTTTAATATTTTTTGTGTGAAAAAGCAGTTGGGATTCTAAGCAGACATGATGTAGAGCAATTTAAAATTAATAGAGCACTTCAAATTTTTAGGAGCACTTTAAGTTAGAAGTGATCTTGGTTTTGGGCAGGCTTGGTAAAGATGTAAAAATATGCAAGAGTTCCAGACATATGAGAACATATGGCATAAAGGCAAACACTAATTCAGCAGATTAGGACAAGACAGATTATTTAAAATTCAGAAAAACAAAAATCCAAACAACAAAATTTGTCTTACTCTGTTCTTTCAGTATAATTATTCAGCTTCCATTGTTCCGTTTCTTTAAATATCCAGTGTGAGATGGGATGAAGAATCCCACATAAGAATATTGAGAGTGAATATTACTGAAAATGAAGAAATTCTGCTCTGAGCAGAAATCTGGGCTGAGTGTCACTCCCAGGGAGATGCAGATTTTGGGTCAGCAGTGGAGGTATCTGTCTGTCTTTCCTAGGTGGAAGAGCAGAGGAGACAAGCTCGTTATTGACTCTCTCAAAGGCCACCGGGGAAGACTGGGCTAATAAATTCTCTTTTAAAGTAAGTGAATGCTCCTGCTGCCTCATGGCCTCCCCTCAGCCTCACACTACCTTTTCTGGATGCTGCACCAATCCCCAAATTTTCTTCCTCAGCAGAGATATTTTTTTGTCCTGGGTCAAGTTAAACGGAGCATTTGGTTTGCTGTTTGCTTTGTGGGTGTGGAGTTCTGTTTGTTTGTTTTGAAATTATTATTGCACCATCAGCAGCATCCATACATAGCTGGGAATAAATGGAGTAAGTGGAGATTTGAACAGTAAAAAATGTGGAGAGGTGGAGCCTGGGGGGCATGGGTCAGTGGTGGATTTGGCAGAGCTGTGTTAACAGTTGGATTTGGTGATCTTAGAGGGTTTTTCCAGACTTAATGATTCAGTGATTCCATGATTCCAGACAGAGCTGCTCAGTTTGCCTGAGCGTGCTGTGGTTGTTTAAACCTCCCTGGAGCAGCCTGTGTTGTGGCAGGGCGGAGAAGGGAAATCTCTGATGCCTGGTGGGGAGCAGGGCAGGGGATGCCCCCAGGGACTCCCTGGGTTGATGAAGGTTCTAAAACCAGATCAAATGTTTGGTTTAAAGCACAGCATTTAGTTAAACTGGGCCTGAATTGCCATTTTAATTAATCCTATCATCACCTCATCCGTCCAGATCAGTTGCTTCAGTACCAATATTCATCATGGTCCTGCCAAAACACAGGAGCATCCGTCACCTGTCACGCATTTGGGGCTGGAGCTGTGGATCAGATGTGAAAGGCACAGAGAGAATTGCTCAGGTGCAGGCTGGGAGAGAGAAACACTGACCCTGTTCTGCCTGGAGAAAGAAATAAGGGTGGTCTTGAGGGCAAGACAGCAAATCTCAGCTCTTTTTCCATGGGAAACCACCAAAAGTGCCCTCCGTTTTGCAAAAAGTGGGTTCTCTGTTTAACAAGGCCATTTCTTCCCCTCATCCTTTCTTTACCGAGTACCAAACCTAAAGCATGACCCTAATTTATGGTGTATTGATACAAAGCAAATGATATTATTAATATCCATACCTATAAGGATAAAGTGTTTAATGGGTTTGAAGCAGTTCTCTACCAAGTGGAGTATGCAATAAATACCCGGATACACAGATTTTAGGCACTTAAAGCTTTTTATTGCATCAGAGAGTTCAAGTAACTTTGACTACTGCATCCCAAATAAGTTTATTCCTGCAGGATTCCTGTGAGTGATTTAGTATGTAACCAGATATTTCGTCACTCCCAAGAAATTAAAGATAATGTATTAGGTGTCTCTTCCATGCCTGGTTCGTTATCCTTTTGTATTGATTTGCATTCTTTGCCATTTTGACATGCACTTTTTAATATTATTAAATGATGTGGTTTTGTGATAACAATGGATGTTTGTAGCCCATTGGATAGGGCTTGTTGCAAACTTGATAATGAAAAATATGATCCCTCCCTCCAAGTCCTGTTCCTTCTACATTTATTAGAGTTGCATGCATTAAATGTTGTAGAATTTTTCAGTGTCTGTCTGTACATACCGACACTCATGGCTACATCAGAGATAAAATTCCTCTGTATTTTAATGGTTGTGCCAGCCAGCAATGTTTTATACAAAGAAGAGAAAACATGTCAAATTTAATAGAGAATACATCTATTTCTTTTAATCTATCCCCTATATTTCCATATATGTGGTATGATTTTATGAGCTAAACTCTAGTGGATAATTTGGAAAAAAGTCTATATGAAATGGCAAAGAAATTTTCCCGAAGTGTTTCATTTTATACGTGTAATATAAAGATATCATTCTGTGTGTGCACACTTCGTTTTTCTAATTTATAATAAAACATACAAAAGGATTTTCAAAGCAAATGGTTTCAAATCAGACACTTGGGTTTATAGCTAAAGCAAAGGAAGAGAGCAGAGACTCGCTGCTTCTGCAGAACTGGGAAGGGTTTTATTATCCAAAGTCACACAAAATTGTGTTCTCCATCACAGACCTTGACATGCCTGGCTTTTTCCCTTTTCCTGCACTCCAAAATGATTTGGTAAAAGTTTTGTGGAAAAGCTTAAAGCAAAATCAAGGCAAACCTTAAACCAAGGTCAGTCTTTACGTGTGGCGCAGACAGCAGTCGCTAGCTCAGGTAATGGGAGATCTGAAGAGGTTTAAAAAAAGAAATAATTATTGCAGGTGCCCCTTGCCTTCTGACATGAATCTCCTTATAAAAGACAAGTCATTGAAGTGGTGGTTTGGAGGACTGGAGTATTCCTATGTGGACAGGAGGAAAATCATCCAACAGCAAGGACGGGCCTCTCCTCTTTGCGCGATAACGCTCGTGCCGCAGCTGGGCCTGGCCTAAAGAGTCAGGATTAACTGCCAGCAGCAAAGGCTGATTTACAGAAACCACATGAGGAGTTCCTGAGCACGATAACAAAAATATTATCGACGCTGTTTACAGTGCAGTCGGTCAGTTTATTTCTCCCAGTGCTTCGTTATGTCCAAGAGATGCCAGCGATAGGCTTGCAGTCAAAATAAACAGGCAGAAAGTGTTCCACAGACACACTTTGGAAAGAACAGTTACTTTGCTATTTATTTAATAATTGACCATAAATGGAGTCAAAGTGCAAAGGGTAAAAAAAAAAAAACTAAAAAAAAAGCAGCACACTAAGGGCTTTTTGAAAGATTGATAAATAATGTGGAATCTCAATTAGGCTTTAGAAGGAATGCAGATATTAAAAATTTGGTCAAGAATCTAATTAGCTGGAGGTAATTAAACAGTCTCACACGGGGTCATTAATCTTTTCCACAGACCTTTGATGTTTTGCACACTGTCTTCTAGTCATTAATAAAATTCATAACACTCCTCTTTGTGGTGTTTTATCATCGTGTTTTTCTCTGTAAGAGCATAGAGCAAGTGTCATTGTATCACAAGGGCCTTACTTTAGTTAATTTCTTTTTTTCTGCTTGTTAGACTTAACTCTTTCTTGTACCAAGCATTGCCAATTCATGCCAGAAGTTTTAAGACAGGTTTTAAATCCTTGTTTTACCATTTTCCACAGCTTTCAAAATCTGTAGGTTGAGAAATAAACCATTCTGATGCCTCTGGTCAATTAACAAAGTATTTTTCAAATCTAGCTCATCTGTCCGGTGCTTAATTTTGCAACCCGGTTAATTATTCACAGGAATGATAGGAAAAGTATTTTATTTTGCTTTCTTCCTTTACCTCCTGTTTCTCTTGATGGCAAGTCCCTGGGAGACAGAACCTGTAGCTTGTGGTTAATTTTAGTGGTGTAACCAGAGAGCTCTTGAGGATGGGGCTGTGATAGAAGTGAGGAATAATTATGAAAAAAAAAAAATCCAAGTAAAATGGAAATTTGTAGAACGTGACTGATTTTATGTACAGTCTCAGTACAGTACTTCAATAATGCATTATCCTGACATATTTCAAAGACAAACTGTGCTCCAGAATAGCTGAATTTAAAAGGCAAGAAAGCTACAAAGGACGCCTTTGGAAGATAGGTCTGATTTCTATTAAAAATATTAATAGCCATACATTTTTAGCCCTTGTGTGTTGTGTATTTATGGCTGTTTGTATTACAAGATCATGTTGTGTGGAGTTGTGTGAGTAGTTAAAATAGAGGGAGATGCAAAGGGTTTGTTAATGAAATGTTTGTGTCTGGACAGAGATATTTCACATTTTTAGGCAAATTTATTTCTGAAACAGGCAAATTGTTTCATGTAATTATTTGTGGGGTTTGTGTTTTGGACAGAGCTGTTTCAGGCAGTTGTTTGTGGCAAGAAGGTGTGGAGTCATTAGAGGGTGTGGATACTGAAGTAATACTTCAGGTAAGAGAGCAGAAATTGCAATATCTGCTTTAAAATCTGCACTTCCCTTCCTCAATAAAAAGGGGAGAGGTACAAAATGCTCCTTAAATGCTGTTAAAAATGGCAACAATTGCAAATGTTGGCGAGGATCATTTTGGTGTTTTTATGACCGTTTTGCACAGCAGATTTGTGCCCAAAAACCGGGTGATCTTATAGGCAGTTTCAAAAAGAATTCCCACTTGATAGCGCTTCAGGAGTAAGAGGAATTAATGAGAGACAGGAATGAAAATCTCTGGCAGTTTACAGTCATCCAGAGCAATCATATCCTGAACTTGTGGGTGTTGTTTTGTTCATCTCCTCTGTCCTCCCCTTGCATATTTGTTTGATAAGTCTCTGTCACTACTTGTAGCTGCTGCTTTCTGCAGCATCTTCTATTAAGTTCAGATCCAAAATGCAGCAGAGACACAGACCAGAGGAAAAAAAAAATAAAAATAGAGTGCACAGCTCCAAGGCCTTGGGTAAAAAAAAAATACAGTTTCTTTCTCAATTGAATTTTAAATATAAAATGCTATGTGTCATTTTCTCAGAGGAAGGAAGTGATTGCAGTTATTTTATTTCCACATTACTGAGCAAAAATGTTTCCCTCTAAAAATATCAACCCAACAGCAGAATATTTTGCAGAGTGATCCACTTAAAAGTGAGTGGGAGACGGGCAGCAAGGATTGTTCTCTTTTGTGTTTACTTGTAATTTATAAACAAGTTCTGGCAGACTTTTTTTTTTTCCCCTGAAAACATGAGGAAGGCAATTTTTATGCTTTTATTCATATTGAAAAAATGTTTCTTTTTTCTGTTTAAGACTATTTTTATAGCTGGAAAACTGACAGACACCTTTAAAAGATGAAATGATGAAAACTAAGCAGTTGCTAAGAGAAAGTCCTGCTAAAACTGCATTTCTTTCCTCTCTTTTATTTTTCCCCTTAATGCTCATGCATTTTCAGTGACTAATTAACTTTTCAAAAGGAGTTCATCTTCACTGATTTGACCTCTCTTTCTTTTACAGTGTGAGCCACCCAGTAACCTCAGGAGTTCCACCAGGAAAACAAAGGATGGGTGATCATGTCCCTCTTAGTTCCAAAGTAAACAAAAAAAAATCCAACAACAAGCAAATCAAACCGAGAAGAGTTCCAAGGTCCTTAAATTCCCCTTTTTATCGTGAGAAATGCGCTAAAACAATGTCAAGAACCTCTAAAAAAAACGTTATTCCGATAAGTGACGCTAATGAGATCCATAGGTGATTTCAACTGCTTAATAATAATGAGATTGATACAGGGAACGCTCAGATTGGCAACAATTTGATAATTGTGTGAGCAGGAAGAACTAGCCCTCCCTGGTGGTTTGAAAACATAGCTGAGATTTGAGGAGCTGCACAGAGCTCTTATTTAATCTGAGCAATTCTGTAATGATGTGAAAAGGTAAGTGTTTTTGATTTAGTGATGTCTATATTTCAAGAGACAAGATGCTGGTGATAAAGGAAGAGAGGGGAGAAAAAAAAAAGGCAAAAGATGAATGGCTGGTTTCTGGAGACATCTTTTGGCTTAATATCTAACACCATGTCTTTCTGTGTGCATTTCTCTCTGTTTTCCCACTAGGAAAATAGAATACTAATTAGATTTTGATTACAGGCAGTTTTTAAAGTGTGGAAGGCGCACTCACATTTGTGCTGTTAAATTCTCCTTTAATAGCTGGACACAAGGCTTTGAATTTGACGTGCTATCAGGGCTGATCAGCTGGAAAGAAACCATGTACACTTCACTTAAAACATGCACTTTTTTTTTTTTTTTCCTGTGATCAAAATTGCCTGAGAACTTCCTGGTGATGAATAACAAACCCCATGAAACACTTATTTGGAAAATTGATAATTCTTAGGGTTTTTTGCCTTAAAGCTTAAGAGGTGAGGATAAAATCCTTTGCTATCGATACCATAGAGTTTGAGATTTCTGTTCAAAGTTACTGTGGTTTAAATGGATAAAGAACTGTGAAGATCGGTGTTAAAACATAAAATACAACCTAGAAGTGCTCAGGGGTGAGTAAAAGTTCCAGTCACTCTGAATTCAGCACCTGAATGCAGATTTTGCAGGTTGACCCTCATCTATCCCCTGGGTCCCACTTTTGTCCTGCTGAGGAACCAGGAGAGAGGGAGACCCCTGGACGAGTCCTCATCACTCCCTTGACCTGCAAATGTAATTGAATTCTGTTGATGTAGAATAAGAAATACAGAAATATACAGGAATATTTATAAATATATAAAATTCCTCAGCACAGATATATTTTTAATATTCTAAATCCATTTTAGATACCACGCTTCCACTTCAAACCGGTTTTGGGGTGGGAAAAAAAAAAGGAACCTTAAAAGAAGTGCTGCTGAATTTGCATTTATCAGGGTGAAATTTATCAGTTTAGAAAGCAGTCTAAAATGCTGAAAGTATTTATTTTATATACATGGACTGCATTAGACATCTTTTAACTTCAGGGAGAAATGTTGAAAAAAAAAAGATGATGGAGGAGTTTTTCGTGCAGATGCGATAACTTTATAGAAATGTGATTATTTTATAGCAATAAGCTGTTAGAAAATGTGCAGTGTGGCTGGGAAAAATAAATAGCCAATGGATAACTTAATAGGAGCTTTGTGTAACACTGAATTTTAAAGGAATACATCGTCTAACAACAACTGATCTGAGCCAGATCCCATCTTTAGAAAGAAAGCACTTCCTCAATAAGGGGAGTTAAAAAACCTCCAGCTAAAGTTTCCCTGGGAAGTCCATAAATACCAATTAGGGTGTCCATTAAGTCACATCAAATATTTCCTTTGAGCCTTTCCTGGGCTGATTTCTGAGCAGTTTTTGTGCATCCCTGTGTGGAAGATCCTCTCTGAGGAATGAGCAGGCAAAGGTGCAAATTTTGGGGGTTCAGAGCCACCTCCAGCTTCCCAGTTGGATGTGAGGTCACCCCACAAGCAGCTGGGCAGGGAGGGAACGTGGGGCTCTGCAGCCATCATATCATTTCCTCTCCTTCCAGAAAATGGCTAATAATGGGCTATTTGCATAGGGCAGGAGGAGAAGGCAGGCTGGAGATGGGCTTTAAAGCTGAATTTCCTGCTAAATGTAGTTATAAAAACTGGACTAAAGAGGGCAGGAGATACTCTATTTAAAAAAAGAAATGCAGGCGAGCAGACAGTAAAACTCCACGGAGAAACAATAATATATATTTCAGTATATAATAAAGTGATTTATTTTCAATAAAATCTGTAAAACTGCTTTAGTTACTTTGACACCTTGATTAACTGGAGTTTCAAAGATATTTGTGTGTGTGCGAACCTTCTTCATACCAACAGTCCCGGATACTTTATTGCATCTGCTATTGAATATGTATGTTTTAAAAGCATTTGCTACACTGTAGTTTTACTGGGTGTCAGGGACAAAATAGATTAATATTAGACCTCAGCCAGAAAGCATTTCTGTGGCAGCACATGAAATGTAGCACTCTCCACTGCCTACGCTCTCCCTGACTTATTCCTGGGGATGCTTTATCCAGAGCTACGGGCTCAGGGAGAGATTTATTCCCTCTAAAATCACTGATTGCCATTATAAAACCCTAAAAAGTTCGCAGCCGTTGAGGAAATTTCAGAGCTGGCCGTGGCAGGAATAAAAGGATTAGAGAAGGGAGGGTGCATTGTGTGTGCACAGTTAGAGGGATCTTCCTATGGGCTGGACATCAGGGAGTGGAAAAACTTTATTTCTTGTCCCTGTGGTGCCCTAGAGCAGGGGCTGGGCAGAGTCACAGAACAAAGCAGGGATTTATTAACAGCATCTCCTCCATGGACCCACCTTGGGCAGCACAAGAGCCCAGCCAGGGCTGCACCCAAGATGAACCGAAATGGCCCCAAAATGCACGAGCGCTGCCGGGGTCTCTCCCTGGGATCAGTTCTGCTCCATTTGCATCTTGCACTTCATTGTCCCATTGCAGCTTTAGCCCCTGCAGTCCCACCCTGCTTGTTTTTCTCTCTCCAGCCCACGGTGTTTGTTGTAATTGAGACGGAGACAATACAAAGCAACACACTCCATTTTCAGAAGGCTTCAAATGTGCTTTTTACACATTCTTACAAAACTCCTACGTTTATACTTTAGTCATTGGTCACGAGAAAGAAACAAAGGGCTCATTGGAATAGGCAGCTGCAGGTTTCTATTTATCCTTCTTTCTTTCTTGGTTTCTGTGTCAAAGACCTTGGTAGAAAATTCTTTCAGGGGTAAAAATGGATCCTCTCGTCAAACTTCTCTCTGGCTCACAGAAGCTGCTGTAAAACCTCTTCCACAGCTGTTTGTGCTCTTGGGAGCACAAACCTGAGATTTGGGTCATTTGTCCTTGGTGCCCAGCTGGAGAAGGAATTGTTTTGTCTCTCTGCTCACCAACACTGAATGTGAAGCTCAGAACTGCACACTAAAGCAGCACAGAGTCTGAAAAATACAAAAGCTGAAACCCGAGGCATCACCAGCACCCCAGAAAGCAGCACAACACTGATAAAGAGGTTATGCTGCACCTTCCAAAGGTCCCAGAGTTTTTTTCCTGAAGCCTCTCTGGGGGATTTTGGGGGATTTCAATGCCCATGACCTCACACCCAAAGGATGTGCAGCAAATACTTTCTCTTGCACTCGAGCACAGTGGGGAAAATTTACATCGGGAGGAAATCCTAGCACTGAGAAAGGCTTTTCTTCCCTTTCCTTCAGACATGCAGGCTCTGTGGGAGCCTGTGCTTCCAGAGGGTGGAGGAGCCTGTGGGAAAGGGATTTCTCCTGCCTTCTCCTGCCTGGCAATGGCGGGGTAACCCAGGTGCAGAAATTATTTCATGCAGGGCACCCCTGGGGATGCAAATGGCAGTGCAGGGATGTGGGAGATGCAGAAATAATCCAAATAACCCAGGATGTTATTTTCTTGCTCTTTTGGGGCACTTTTTCTTCATACAAACGCAAGGGTAGAGAGAAAAAAATGTCCTGGAATGGTTTGGGTTGGATGGGGTCTTAAGATCATTCCCATCCCACTGGGGACACCTTCCATTGTCCCAGGCTGCTCCAGCCTGGCCTTGGGCACTGCCAGGGATCCAGGGGCAGCCCCAGCTGCTCTGGGAATCCCAGCCCAGCCAGGAATTCCCAATTCCCAATGTCCCATCCATGCCTGCCCTCTGGCAGTGGGAGCCATTCCCTGGCTCCTGTCCCTCCATCCCTTGTCCCCAGTCCCTCTGCAGCTCTCCTGGAGCCCCTTCAGGCCCTGCCAGGGGCTCTGAGCTCTGCCTGGAGCCTTCTCCGGGCTGAACAGCCTCTATTTTTTTAAATGGATGACTGAGGGGCACTCAGCTGGGTCTAGACCCCACCAAAAGCTGTCTCTCCTCATTCCTATGCTTAAATAATATGGAATCTTTCCAAGAGTTTTCTGGTGCTGGATATGACTAAGTAACACAGCAGCATGAATTTGAATTTTACTATTAAATGTAGTTTTAGTTTGATTTATTTTTTCCACCCTGTGTATATTCACTGACTGTATCTTACTGGAAAAAAAAACAAGTATAAGATGGATTTATTTATTTTATACCTACATATAAAATGTATAAATAATCTCTCTCTAGAGATAATTTTTTCTATTTAAATAATTAATCTCTTATTTAATTAATTTATTATA
>VZSU01000461.1:702909-730963 GCA_013398715.1 Nesospiza acunhae | reverse complement strand
CTGCTGACAAAACTAAAACATGCAATTGGGAAAATCATAATGGAAGGAAGAAGGGATGTTCTCAAATTTCAACCAAATCAGGCCCTCAGGGGGCAGGAAGGGGGTGGAAAGAAAGCTCCTGCTTTTTGTGCAGTTCCTGCCTCTGGAAGTTGAGTTCAACTGCCTGGGGAAGGGAGGCAGTGGTGAGACTCTCCAGAGGGTGTCACAGCCACAGATGTGGGCTGGAACTCCTTTTCCTCAGCCACTGGAAATCTTCCATCACCCCAGGAGTGCCTGTTACCCATGGAGAGAGAGCTGCTGTTATGTACAACCACTTCCAACCTGTGGATGCTGGAAAACAACATGGTCTGACCCTACATATTTCTGAGACGTTGGAACTAGCAAAATCCAAAGAGATTAATTGGAGGTTTCTTTAAAAATAAATCCAAGGAAGAGAGAAGGAATATTTATCCAAGATTTAATGAGGTAGTTATTGCTGAGTAATTACATCTTGGCAACTTATTTACAGGAGAGGGAGGTTGTGGAAGTTCACTTTACTTGTCTTGGTTAATTAGGTCCTGTTCCTTGGGATGAGCTAATTGGATATTCTGTGAGATAATGAAATAAATGCCATGTCATATAAAGAGTTAATTAGAAATAAAGAAACATTCGCCCTTCTGGAGGTCCAGAGCTGGAGTTGATGCAATATTTGGGATGCAGTTCTTTTCTGTGGAGAAACACGGCTTGGCACAAGTGTGACTTGGCATAAATGTTTGTGGGAGCACAGCTATTTGGATGGAAATTTTGCCTGGAAGATTTATGAGGTCAGGGAAAGGGAGAGAAGAACGCAAGGCTGTTACCTGGGCTGCAGGATGCAGCTTTTCAAACACTGCTTTAGGAGATGGCAGCACTCCCACTGTAAATTAAGACCTTGAATAGCAAAAATGTTTTCACCCCAGGAGCTGCTGGTTCCTCTGTCCGTTGCAGCCAGGAGGGGAGGTGTGATTTAAACATCATTGTTTTGTGTCCAGGAACAGATGGGTTGGCCATGCAAGGTTGCAAGGTCGGCAATATGGTGACTGCTGACTCTCCTGTTTTGCGTTATGAATGCCATGGAAAACCTGCAGGAAGCTGCTCAGCCAGCCTCTGCAAAAGAATGTAATTCCTGGACAAATGAAGTAGGACAAAAACTTGTAAATCCACTGAGAAATGAGTGTATGACTTGTGTCTGATTGGAAGAGAGAGAAATTGCTGATGTACAGTGCTCACCATGGGAATTGTAGGAGAGAAATCCATCATTGGAATGGTTTTTGTCCTTCTGCTTATTCCTCTTGAGGGCTGAATGGACTCTGGGAGGGGCAGCAGCAGTGCTGGAGCTGGGCACTGCTCCCCTGGGAGACACCCAGTGCTTCTGGTGCCAATGAGGGGCAGAACAGGACTTGCACCTTGGGTAGAGGAGGGCAAATCTTGCTGGGCACATCTGCTGGCCAAGGAGTTTCTTAGTGATATCTTCAGGCTCGCTGTGGAGATGGAGCTGGGTCGTTCTTGGGGCTGGGTTGTTCCTTGGAGCTGGGTCATTGGAGCTGGTTCCTGTGGCTGGGTCATTCCCTTTGGCTGGGTCATTCTGTGGACCTGGATCCTTCCCTGGGGCTGGGTCCTTCCTCGGAGGTGGGTCCTTCCCTGGAGGTGGGTCCTTCCCTGGAGCTGGGTCATTCCTTGGAGCTGGGTCATTCCTTGGGGCTGGATCATTCCTTGGAGCTGGGTCATTCCTTGGGGTAGGATCATTCCCTGTGGCTGGGTCATTTCTTGGAGCTAGGTCATTGCTTGAGACTGGGTCATTCCTTGGGGCTGGGTCATTCCAAGGCAGTCCTCATGTCCTCAAAGCAGGAGCCCCAGTTCCCTGCTGAAGCAGGGCTCTCCTGAAGGTGTTTCTTTCCTGGTGTTAAGTCCTCAGCTCTGAAGTTATTTTAATGGGCATATTTCTGCATTTCTGGCACCATCTGCTCCTCTCTCTGATTATTGATGCAAGGAGGGATTAAGAGAAAGTCTTTTCCCTCCTTCAGCAAGAAGGGAGTTATTAGTGCTTCAAACACACGCACCAAGTCTGTTCTGTGTGCCCAGCAGCAGCTGGCATTTCCTCTCTGCCTTTCTCTCTGCAAATTAGGGAGGAAATCTCCCAGTTGGTGAGTGGAGATCCAGGGCTGGGAGCTGTGCTGGGAGCTGCTGTTTGCTTCTGTTTTCCCAGGAGGTTGTTGGGTGTCCCAGACACGAGGCTGCCTGCAGGTTCTGTGGTCAGCAGAGCTGGGCCTGGCTCTGCAGTCCTTGCTGGGAATGTCCTGAGAGCCACACATGGGTGGATGGAGCGGAGAGGGGAGGCAGGGAACTCCCCAGGTTCACCCTTTGTGGAAAGCAGCTCCCATCCCCTGTGTGGTTGTTATTCCATCCCACATGGAGAAGGTCAGGCCCAGCCATGAGAGGGAGGCTGGGACTGAGATCTCAGCTGGGCCAAGGAGTGCATGGAATCCCAATGAGTGCCAGCAAGGGGGACATGCCATCAATAAAACATCACCTATGACAAATTAAAGAGACCAACAACAGGTGCCACAAAGAGGTCGAATGAGGGAACCATCTCCAAAATCTCACCCTCAGCTTTGGTCCTGATTTTTTTTTCCAGCCAACCTGATCACCCAAAGTGCAGAAAGGTGGGAAACAAGACTGACTAGATGTTTAAAAAGCTGCATCAAAATTCACTGCCAGCTCTACTCTGAGTGGGTTTGTTTCTTCTGTGCATGTTAAGCCATTCCTTGGCCACATTAAGTCCATATGGATTGAACTCCTGACACTGGAGTATAGCATGGAATGGGTATGACATGACACTTGGGATGACATCTGGGAGAGACCTGCATGTCCTGGGATGGACTAGGACTCTGCAGTGAGGTGCATCCCATAATGACTCACACATGGGGGGAATGTCTCCAGCTCTCCAAGTACTGGGAAAACGTCTCATGGGCAGTTCTCCTCTGTGGGATGCTCTGCATTCCATGTGGATCCACATCAACCTAATTCTCTGAGGCAGCGATGGGAAAATCCAAGGAAGATTTTGGGCAAGTTGTCCAGGAAAGAGAGCAGAGTCCTTGGCTGTAGCCGGTCATGGACAACTACACTTGGATGTTGAGTGACTCTGGACTGTGTGGATGGGCTTTCCTGGGGGTTTGTGCTGTTCTGCCCTGGTCACCTCTGTGGTGGAGCTGGCGGCAGCTGTGACAGCAGTCAGCTCAGAAAGTCACCATGCCCAGGCTGGACAAGCCCCCGAAGTCCAGCATGGAAAAGAAGTGCCAGGAATGATTGCAGATGCAGGGCTGGACTCAGGATTCAGTCTGAAGGACTTTGGGGTAATAGGAAATGCAAGGCTGGCTGTGGCTTGTTTAACATTCGCAGCCTGGCTGGTATTTCCTGGCACACATGTTTGCTGAAAGGTCAGTACACAATCTCACAGCTTCTCCACTCGTTTTCTGTGGGCCTAGATTGAGCAGTGGTGCTCGCTCACCCGTGGCAAGCAGAGAAACCATTCATCAGCAGAAGCAGTTAAAACAAATACTCTGAGCTGCTTGGACTAAACCCAGACAGCAGAGGTGGGTTCAAAGCTGCTGCTTCTGGTTTGAAGCTGGCTTTTCCTCGAGGGGTCAGCAGGGGATGGAATAAAGATAACAACATCTGAGTGCTGGGAGTGTGTGTCCAGTGGGGCTCAGTCGGGGAAAAGAGGAGCAAAGAGGGGAAGAGAGGACTGGCAGAGACCTGGGAGAGGAGAGGAGAAAGTTCCATCTGCTTACACTCCCTGGATGCTCTGGAGAGAAAAGTGGGCACTTTGATTCATGTGCCCAGCTGCTGGTGCCCACTTTAGAGGAGAGACATCACTCTGCTGTCTCTGCTAGCAGGGCCAGGAGTGCTTTTGAGACTCCCAAGGTGACTTGAGCAGGGTAAACATGAAATCTGTGTTTAGCCTGATAACTCCCATCCACCTGGGAAGAGAGATGGATTGGAGCAAAAGGACAAGATGTCACAGATGGAAATTCCTTCCATTTCTTTATTAACTGGGTTAATAAAGAAATTGCAGCAGTATGACAGAGCACTGTGAGACAAAAAGAGAGAGAGCTGGAGAGCACTCAGCCAGTGGTGAGCAGTGGGAGGGCAGCTGGACACGAAGTCCCTGTGCTGGATGGCTTGTCCCTGGCAGAGCCAGCTCTGTGTGTGGTGCACATCCAGCCCAACAGCCCAGCCTGGCTGCTGACCACTCTCCCTGGCTGTGCTGCTGGCCTTCCCAACACCCCTGTGAGGCCAGACTTCCTTGTTCTGTGGGTTTTTTGGCAGGTAGAGGGAGGATGGGTCAGTCTGGTATGACCTCCTGTCAGTGAGGTGAGGAACAGGCTCAGCCTGAGCCAGAGATCAGCAGAAATCTCAGAGCTGGCTTTGCCAGAGTGGGATAACTCAGCTGCCTCGTGGAAAGATGAGCTAAACTCCAGCACTTGCCATGTTCTGTACAGCTGTGGAGTGTCGGGAGCTCAGTTTTGACTTTTCAAGTCCCATTAAAATTCACCTGGAGCCTGCTGGAAACATCATCCCAACAGCCCCAAACAGCAGGGTCACCCCTGCGCTCCCCAGCAGGGACCTGAGAGCCCGTCCTCACCACTGTGACCAGTGTGACCAGTGTGACCAGTGCTACTCTGGCTGGCATCTGCAGCACCCTCAGCCCATCCTCACCACTGTGACCTGTGTGACCAGTGCTACTAGGGCTGATGATTGTAGCACCCTCAGCCCATCCTCACCACTGTGACCAGCATGACTACTGTGACCAGTGTGAGCAGTGCTACTCTGGCTGGCATTTGCAGCACCCTCAGCCCACCCTGTCACCCCCTGGCACAGGGATCCTGCAGTGGCACTGAGCTGTGGCTTGGCCCGAGCCAGCTGTGCTCATTAGAGCATCTGCAAGGCAGCAGGAACAAGCTCAGGACAGGATTCTTTAGGAGCAGCAGAGCTCTGTAACCTCTGGGTGTCTGATGTGAGCGGGGCAGAGCTGAGCTGTGTGGGGAGCGACAGTGCCACAGCAGGACCCAAGTGTGAGAGTTATTCCTCCCCAGTAATCATCAGTGTGATTTCCTCTGCCTGACAAGGAGCTCAGGAGCTCTGGGGAAGGCTGTTCCCGAGATGCCTCCCTGGTTCCTACTGCTGCAGACAGCACAGATCTGCCAAAATCGGTGTCAGAAACTGCCCAGCTCCGTGCTGCCCATGGGGCTGGGCACTGCTCCAAGGAGCTGAGCCATCCCTAATTCCTCTCTGTCTAAAAGGAGCACCACTGCTCGCTCGTCTCAGGCAGCTCAGAGTGAGGTTTTCATTTAAAACTTCCCCCAAGTGAAGATTACAAACAGCCACATAATGAAGAACATGAGGGAAAAAAGCACCACGGAGATTTTTCCCCCTTGATTTTGACCTAGCAGCCTCCCAGTTTTGTAATGTTATCAAAACACTGAAATTTGAGAAAAATTACATCAGATGAAGACTTTTTGAATCCACGCTGATTTCCCCAAATTATTCTTTTCAAATTGGGGTAGAAAAGAAACATCAGGAAAAAAACCCCAAAGCCTCTGATATTTGAGAAGTGAAACATTTCCTTTCATCAGTTTGGAACAACTTACTTAAAAGCCTGCTAGATTCCCATTTAAAAAAACACACTCAGATCTTGAAATACACCACTGAAAAATAAGAATTAACTTAATTCTGGGTCAAAGAAATGTCTCAGAAAACACAGAGGCAAAGAGATTTAGTTTTATCAGGGGAAAAATCTGAGTCCAGCTCCACAGGTTTGCCTCGGGAATCACCTGTTTTTCCTCAGCTTGGAGCATCCTTGGCTCGTGCCGTGCCAGTGAGGTGACACAGCCCCGGGTGAGGCTGTCGGGGAGCTGAAATGGGTGGTTTGATTTACGGAAATAGCTTCAAATCAATTGTTCTGCTCCTCAGCTAATTCCTGATTGCAGCGTGGCTGGGCTCAGGAATGTGTGATGAATTCCAGTAATCACATTGCAGCTGGCAGCAGCACCCACAGTGACACTGGACACGAAATAGCAGCTCCCATTTAATGTTTCCAGAGCCTGGAACGCCTCCTGGGCCAAAAACACATTTGGTGGCCAAACCCACATCCCCTGCCCCTGGGCACGCAGAGCCAGGTCTGTTTGCCCAGCGCTTTGGAAGAAAAGATCAATTTCCAAGGGATGTTGTATCCTGGGAAGCAGCCAAGAGGCTTCTTCTAACTGTGATTGTGCTTGACACTCATAATGAAACAAAATTCAGATCACTGCAATAAATTTCCAAACTGTGAGTCTTCCAAAAAAAAAATAAAAATAAAGCGTAGCATTTCCCACAAGGCCCTACAATTTCAATCTGCATAAGCTCCAAAATAAGTGTATTTTCTACCTTAAACTAATACTTGGCAGCAACTTCCAATTGGCTCATTTAATTAAGTTGGTGTGCAGATCCCATTTTAATGTATTTAGTGCCGCTAAAATGACAGGCATACTGATCAAGGGGATTGTATTTTATTATTTTTATGTTTTCTTTTTAATTTAGGCTCTGATTCCTTCTCCTCCTCACAGTGTTTGTTCCTCCAAGCACACGTCTTCAGGATGTGACACAGCACAGCACCCAAAAGCAGCCCTGAGGAGAGAAGGGAGCAGGGCATGAAATGAGGGAGTGAAATTAATGCAAATTAATTAGGGCACAAGGATGTGCTGGATCGAGGAGGAGTGAGATGGGATGACACCTCCTTAATTTAAGAATCATGGAATCACAGGATGGGATGGGATGGAAGGAAATTTGAAGCTCATCTCATTCCATCTCTTTTCCATAGGGGGATCCCCTTTCCAGTAGCCTCTTGTCCCTTAGTGGTCACCAGAAACTGATGCCTTGGAATGGCTACCTGAAACAGAAGCTGGACAAGATTAAGAAAATAAAAGTAGGTATTTATTAAAGGCCTTCAACAGGTGCACCTTGGACAGTCAAAAGCCTCTGAGAGGGGCTATACCCAAGATGAGTTTTTCACAAAATAATACATTTGGTCCATTTACGTATCAGAGGTTAATCCTCCAATTACAGCTTCAGGTAATTAAGTCATTTCCTCCAAGTTTTCCTCCAAATTCGCTGTTGTTTGTATTTTTCAGGGCCTGAGACAGAAAGATGTCTTTGAGTTTCAGGCCTAGAGAGGAATTGTTGTGTCTGAATAAAATGGGAGAGCCAGCAGCTGACAGGCTATGGAGTTTTAGAGTTATGCACTAAAGCAGTGCAAGATCTGAAAAATATAAATGCTAAATCCTAAGGCATCATAGGGTCACTTTCCACTATCCCAGGTTGTTCCAAACCCCATCCAACACGGCCTTGGACACTTCCAGGGATGGGGCAGCCTCAGCTTCTCTGGGCACCCTGTGCCAGGGCCTCCCCATGAACCTCCTCTTGTGCCCAGCGAGAAATACAAAGATTTGGTGGCTTCTTGCACAGTTTTGAGAATATTGGTGAAAAGTGAGACCATTCCTCAAGGCTGGGGGCAGGCAGGAGGCATTTCCCAAAGGAAAGGAGGGATTTCAGTCCACTTTGTGTGCATGTGGCTCTGCCTGGCACACCCCATGTGCCCAAAATTTTTAGAACCTATTTGTTTTCAAGCAAATATGAAAAAGGGCTGAAGAGCTCAGAGATGTGAAATTCCCATGGGTTTGGTGAAAACGGGCAGCAGAGAAAGGAAAAGGTTGAGGAAAAGGAGTTTTTGGAGTGAAGCCCCATTGTTAGACCCTGGGAAATCTGCACAGGGCCGCTGCTTGTCCTGCCCCTCAAGTGATTTTAATGTGTCCCTGCCTTTCCTGAGGCTCCTCCAGCCTTCCCATTTGCCTTGAGTGCTGCCACACGGTGGGCTGGCAGTGCTGGGTGCTGACAGAACAAGGAACAGCCAGAAGGCAAAGCTGTGTCTGGGCAGACAGGGAGGAAGGGGCTGGGCCAGGCAGATTTACAGCTCAGGCACTGCTTAAATCCTCAGCATTGGGCTGTTGGGAGAAATCACCTGATTGACCTTGCAGCCACTGGCTCTGTGTGCTCCGAGGGCATGGAATGGCAGAGGGCTTGCAGAGTGGTCCTGAGTGCCTGAGATGGTTGTGATGGTCCTGCTGTAGCTGATCCTGCAGAGCTCCTCCCTGGAAGTGGTTAAAAGAGGCTGTTGTGAGTAATTGCGGTTGTGAGGAATTGGGGAGAGAATTCCGTGGCAGCCTCTTGGATCTGCTGATGGAGATTCTCCTGGCTCCAGCAACCCTGGTCTGATCTCACAAATACAGAGATATTTTTATAAAAATGGGTCCTATCTGAGAGGAGGAATAGATGTGTTGTGTTACCAGTTCTTTTTCTCATACTTTGTGTTGGAGCATCTTTCGATTTTCCTGTGATTACCCGAACCAATTTTCAGTTATTTTCCCCTACCTGTGGTCCATTTGCTTCAATCCTCTGTCCTTACACAGAGGAGATTTTTTCCCTTTCTTTGCTTTAAGCCTTGAAGTTAATTCCTCCCTCTCTCTCCCTGTGAGGATTTTCTCCATGAAGCTTTTGTGGACGTGACAATTTCATCTTTTCTGAGCACCACTTCGACATCACCTGAACCACAAAACTCTCAGCTGCCCTTGCCAGTCCTGCTCTCCCTCAAATCCTGCCCAAGGTAGGGAATTACCCATGGCCCAGAAAGCCACAAAGACTGAGGATTGGGTTCAAATCATGTCTCTGCTTGATGGATCCTTCCCTAAACCCCCAAAAACTCACAGTGCTCACGGAAGTCATCTCACAGTTTACATTCTGCTTTCATTTGCAAGTGGCTTATAAAAGATTAATAAATGATTAATAGGCATTAAAGACACGAGGAGCATAATTTAGCAGGTGATTATAAGCATGTCAGGAGAAGGTATTACAGAATATTATGAGCAACCTATTGACTGTTTGGGCTTTCCAGTAATCTGTAAGCATTGATTAGTCATTCATTAAAACACCGATTAATAACTTCTAAACATTCTATCTCCTATTTTTGTGAACACTTGACAGAAAACGCAGCCTGGAATGGTATGTGTGAAAATAGTGCTTTTTTCCACAGCCAGCCCTAGGAGATTTTAGAGCCAGAGGTGCCAAAATTCAGCCCTGATCCTTCAGGAGAGCAGGAAGTTACACCAGGGCAGAATGAGGATCCACATGGGGCTGCTGCTGGTTCCACAGCAGGAGGTGACTCCCAGTCTGGTTTGCACTTCCCAGAGCATTTTTATATAGAGAATAAACAAGTGAGAAAGTAGAAAAATCATTTTTCCCTTATGGTTCTAATCTTGTCCAGCTCTTGAGCTGTGAGCTGAGTCTCAGTGTTACCTGTGAACCCTCAGAGACAGAGGAAACATTTTCCAGGAGCATTCTCCTCATCCCTGTCCCATCTTAGTGTCAAGTTTGTCCATTGGGGTTATCTGAGAGCAGCTAGGAGCTGCTTTTAATGAATCCCACCAACTCACATGTTTGGTTTTTTTAAAACAGTGCATTTTTAAAACTGGATTGGGTCATTCAAGATGCTTTTTTTTTTTTTTTTCTTCTCTTGGTCTGAGTTTGCATTTCTTTTCTAAAAAGAGGGAAACAAAAACCCAGAAACAAGTGGTTTCTTTGCTGTCCCTGAGGGACATCAGAAACATGCAGGATTTGAGTGACAAACTCTCTGGTGCTGTCACAGCCCTCGTGTGGGGTCTGTTCCCCCAGGACCCGCTCTCACCCCAATCCCTGTTTTTCATTCTGCATCCTGGTTGAGGCAGTGCCCCTCTCCAACTGCTGAGACCTCGTGTGCTGCCTTCCCTCGCCTCCCTCGGGGTCTGAACCCTCCCCCTGGAGCACATTTGGACCACAAAGGTTGTTCCCATCCCTCTGGGCCGACAGGCAATGGGACACAAGGGACACAGGGCCCTGCCTGGGACACAGCCACCCCAGGATCTCCTTCCTGGGATAAGCCTGCTCTTGCTTTGGCACTGGCAGGAGCTGCCAGGAGTTTTCCAGGCGTTGCAGCAGCAGGGATTTTTAAGGAGAGATGTGGAGGGGGCAGATCTGTGCACAAGATTAGCGCAGGAGAAACTTTTCTCCCCATGGTCTCTCCTGGCCCCTGCCTGAAGGGAACCTGGCAGCCACGTGCTCCCCTTCCAGCCTGCGTTTTGAGTGCTTTTCTCTGTTTGGGCTTGCGTGGGCCAATTACCAGCTCCATCCCCATGGAATGCTGCCCCTTTACAGTTCTCACTTCATCGATTTGGATGAAATCTCCCTGAAAATCCTGTCTCTTTTCTTGCTCTTTTTTTTTTCCCCCCTAATGCAGCCTGCTCTAATACCACACCAATCCTCCTTCAGATCCCTGCGTAGCCCATTAGTGTGTTTGTACTGTAAGATTTCCTTCCCTTCCCAGAATGCAGGAGAAATAATTTCACGGTGTTTTTCAGTCTCTGAATATTGACAGAGATGCTGCTGAAAGGGGCTTTCTGTTCCTGCTTGTACCTCTTCACACTTGAGCTCACACTCTTGTTATTCAGCACTTAACAGCTCCCCCCCTTCCCAGGATGGGTGCTAATTGGCTGAAATTAAGCGCAGAGAGATGAGATATCCTTCACACCCAATATTCATGCCCCCATCCCAACTTCTCAACCTGCTGGTATTCCAATTAATCCAGTTCAGCGCTCTAAATGGCTCCACATCACTCCTGGCCCCCTCTGCAGGATTCCAGGCTCCCAGAGAGATGCTTCAGCAGCTCCCCGTGGGTTTTGTTTATTTAATATTTGCTAAATGTTGCCACTTCTTGCAAGTCTTGGGGTGAAGTGGTTTGATCCTTGTTCCTCTGTTCTGGACGCTCCTGTTCTGGGCTGGGTTAGTCGTTTTTATTGGAGGTCAACCCCCATCCTCCTGATGTTTCCCGGACATTCCCTGTCAGGAAACCTGGGCTGAAGCACAATCCAAATTTGAAGCCTCTCCGGTCATTTCCGGGCCGTTCTTAGCAGGTCCTGCAGAGCCATCCAGAGGTGTGGCTGGAGCTGAGCTGCTGGTCTGGCCTGTGTGACTGGAAAAGCTCAAGGGGAACATCACAAGAAGAAAAATCTTCCTGGTTCTTGATTCTCCAAACATGGTGGGGATTGTGGGGTTTGTTGCCACCCCTTTGGCTCATACCCCATCTCCCTTTGCAGCCCTTACCCCCCCAGCTTGCACTGTGAGCCTCTCCAGGATGTTTTTGCAGGTGAACTCTTGCTGGGTGAGCTCTGCATCTCAATTTCTCCCTCTCCCCCAAAAGGGCTGTTAGGAAATAATCTGTGTGCCAAATGTGAATGTGGGGGAAGGCAGAATTATCTTCACTGAGGGATCTTTACTGAGGGCAGGAAAGAACCAGAACCAAAGATGATTTCTTGTCCTGACCCAGATTCCTCTGGGAACCATGTGCACACCCCATAGATTTTCAGTTCCCAACATTAAACAAGCTAAAGAGCAGTGAGGATATGTCCACGGCAGAGGATCAGCCATGCCCTGTGTTTAGAGGCAGACCGGAGAGAAGCACCGCCCAGCATCCTTCACAGCTCTGTGCTGTCCCCACACCAGCAGAACTCTTCTGAGAGACAGGAATCTCCCTCTGGTGCCCAAATGTAACAGGGGAGGTATGTGGGATTGTGATCCAAATCTATGCAGAGCCCATTTCGCTTCAGGCTCAGCTGAAAGCAGATCTCACCTTTTCCCATCCATATTCCAAGTGGTTCATCCTGCAGGGAGGCCCATTCCTCACACGGATGATGGCACTGTCAGCCGTGCCACCGAGTGCTCCCTCTCTCATATTTCACTCCTTTTGTTCACCTGGGCTGCACTGGGAAGAGCTGCTCTCTAAGCCATGCTGCTGGAAAACCATTTTTTTTGCCTTTGTTGTGCAGTCAATAATCTACTAAAATCAGAACTATCCGTTTGCCTTGTTCCTATCGGTCTAACTCTGTGCTGTTATTGAATCTCTCTGTCGAGCTCGCTGCTGGCTTTGATCTTTGTCACCGTAGCATCTGACTGTCACACAAATATATATGGAGGACGTGGTCTCCTTGGCTTGGGAGATTTATCTCTCTCTGTTGGGCTGGTCAGTAGAGGAGGGAAAAAGAAAAAGACAGCAGCAAGGAGAGAGACAGATGGTGTGAGATCCAGAGAAACTGAAAAGGCAGCTCGAGGATTGATAGGGGAGGAAAGGAGGAGGAGTGAGGGAGGGAAGCAGCTGGAGAAAAGCCTCTCAGGACTGAAGGGCTGATGGAATGCCCTGCTCTGGGCTGGGAGCTGCAGAGCTGGACACAGCATGGGGGTGAGGAGGGCCCTGCCCTACCCTGAAGAGCTCTTTTAGAGAAAGGAGGAAAAGAGGAATTTCAGATGCCATCAGACATGTCTGAGGGGGCCGCTAATGAGATCACACGGGGTCAGACAAAGTGCGGGCGGTTTAAGGCAGCAGCTCCTTCCTGGGAAGCTGTTTAATCAAAAATATTGTATCTTGTCAGCAGCCAATGGAGCAAAGTTAAAATAGGCCCGTTATTATGTAAATCCCTTGCTGGCCTGCTGGGAGAAGACAGGACTGAGCTGGGCCAGGCCGCGGCTGCCGCTGTGCTCACTGACAAACATGAGGTGCTGCCATCACCCCGTGTCAGAGCAGCCCCTGGCTGCTCCTCATCCTCATCTTCTTCCTCATCCTCTTCCTCATCCTCCCCACAGCACTGGTCCCTCACCTGGGCACCTCCAGCCCCTTGGCAGGCAGGCACTGAGGGGCCTCTTTGTCTCCCTCAGAGCCAGCCCTGCTCGGCCGTGTGGGATCTCTGAGGGAAGGATGCTCTCCCAGCCCTGCTCAGCCATGTGGGATCTCTGCGGGAAAAATCCTCCCAGCCCTGCCTGGCTGTGTGGGATTTCTGAGGGAAGGATGTCCTCCCAGCCCTGCTCAGCCATTTGGATCTCTGAGGGAAGGATGCTCTCCCAGCCCTGCCTGGCTGTGTGGGATTTCTGAGGGAAGGATGCTCTCCCAGCTCTGCCTGGCTCTGTGGGATCTCTGAGGGGAAAATTCCTCCCAGCCCTGCTGTTGGTGAGGGGCAGGTTCTGCTAAGCCTGCTCCTGAGGGGGATTTGTCCTGCTGTGCCCTGTTCTGCAGGCAGGGCTTGAACCCAGACGTTTCTATCCCACAGGAGAAGCTCAACCTCTGGATTATGGCTGCTCCCTCACCTCTCAGCATCTTTCTGATGTGCTCTTACACTTCTTTTCTTCCTTGATTTTGGGAAAATACTCAGAAATAGGTTTCCCTTTCCAAATCACTGAAGACTTGTTAGGTAATCTGTGGGTCAGGGGTTTTTTAGGTTGTAAGCTTCTTTCTAGTCTGTCACTTCTCATGCCCCGCCATCCTATGGAAAAGCAGCACGAACGCAATTAGCAGCCACATCTCAGCCTTTGTCACCTGTGCCAAGTCCCTGTGCTTGGCTGAGCTGCTGAGATAAGGTGTTGGCAGCTTAGGTGGTGAGATTCAGCCTCTAAGAAATCTCAGCACAGGGCATCCACAGCAGGGATGAGAGACAGCAGCATGAGAAGGATGGAAATAACAGGGAAACCCTGTCAGCCTGAGCTGCAGTGCTTTTAATCCAGTTCCAGGTTCCAAAACTATTCTAACACCAGAATTTCCAGACCACTCCTGATCCTTTTACAGCCCCTGTAAAAGAGAGCTCCAGTCCTGCTGGCTTTTATCAGACCAGTTTGGGGAGAGGGTAACAAAATTTTATCAGCAGATACCAAGAGACTCCTATATAAAAATTCCCATCCAGATTTTATCCAACTGAAATCCCCTAATCCAAGCAGAGGTTTCACATCAGGTGTGATGGCTCCTGGCCCGAGTCTGCTCCCATGCAGAGCAGAGGGTAGATTTTGCCTCTGCCAGCAAGAAAGAGGTTAACCCAGGCAGCAGGTTCTGAGCAGCTGGGAAGGATCAAGGAAAAGCTCTTTAGTAGAGGGCAGTTAGAGAAGAAAGCTGAGGAGCCTTTTTTTTTTCCAAAGGATATAGCTTTGGGAAGTCTAGGAAATTAGGCAGGACAGGTTTCCAGAAACAAATCCTCAGCAGGGAGCAAACTGAACTAGTTTCTGCGGCAATGCCAATGCCAGAGTGAACAGAGGAGCTAAACTTGCATACAAATTCTGTGTGTGCCTTTCATTCCCTATCCGCGTCTCTCCCCCCACCTGCCAATCGCGCTCCCAGTTAATAACTTGATCTGTGAGATGAGTGGTAGGAGGGAGGGAGCAGGGCACCGAGCTGGCAGAAAAGATCTCCATCATTTTCAACAGAGCCTTGGAGGACTCACAAGGCAGAAGATGATCAGAAGGGATCTGGGGATTAGAGAGGGGAAAAGTTGAGCTGTGCTGTGGCTGCAGAGACAGGCTGAGGGCACTGCAGGCACAGGGTCACGCTCCCTTCTTCTGGGACACAGCTGGGACACTGCTCCCAGTGCTGCACGCCTCCTCAGGAGAGGGGTATTGACAAACTTGGGAAGTTCAGCAACATTATTGGAGCTACAGGGAGTTCAAAGGGTCTGATTAACAAGGAGAGATTGGAAACATCTAATTATGTACTGCTTGGCAAAGTAACAACTACGAGGGACAGGATAAGTGTCTGCATATTGAGAGAGGATAAATACCACAGATGGGTAATATTAATGTGCAGTGACTCAAGGGAAAGTCTTAATAAGAGGAGAAGTCTCTGTGGTTATCAGAAAATATTCTTACATCTGGTGCATTAGGCAGCAGTGTAGTTTACTATGGAGAGGGGTGAAATCAGCTGGGAATTGTAGATCTGGGGAAGCTGCAGCAGTGCAAAATATAACGAGGGAAACCATCCTGTGGTGGGCTGCAGGAGAACAAGGGCTGTGCATGTTCTTCTCCATTAATGTGTCAGTGTGAATCTTTTGCCACTTAGGTTCAATTTCAGTAACACATCTGTATGACAAGGGACTTGGCTTTGTGTCAGATTTCCACTGGATGTCAAACAATTCCATGGATTTATGCCAGTCAAGTATTTGCTCCTGTTCCTTCAGCTTTCCCTCCACTCCCCAAGTGGATCCATCATTAAAATCACTCTGTGCTCTCCCAAGCTGGGAAGTTCAATGGAAGCCCAAACCTTGACGTGGTGACACAGTTTAATGAATCCCAGGGCTGGAAATAACTCAGGCTGTTCTCCAAAGGTCTGGGCTCCCAAGGCATGGAAAAACCTTCAAAGAGGACTCATATTCCCCTTGCCCCACAGGTCCCTGGCCCAGCCACATATAATTGCAGCCACTTTGAGAGCGTGGCCAGAGCCTTGTGAGGTGGAGCCATCAGAAGGGCCAGACCCTCTCTGTGCTGAGCCCTGTGATCCTTTAACAGCCTCTGTTATTCCCATAAAAATCTCTGGGATATTTTAGCTCCTTCTGCAGCTCCCTTAAAGGTAGGAGCCCTCAGCGTTGGCTATGATGGCATGTGTCACACTTGGAAAGAAAAAGAATAAAATAAAATAATAAAATTTAAAAATTAAAAAAGAAGACATCTAACAAAATAATAAAATAATAAAATATAAAAAGTAAATAAATAATAATAATAAAGGGGCAACCCTGTGGTGGCTTTCCAGCTCCCTTAAAGACAACTTGGCAGCCATGTGGAAAACAGCCATGTGAGAGGCATGTGCTCCACAGAGCAGAGCAGGGCTGCACACCAGAATTAGCACCAGCTGCTACCAAAGGCTCTGAACTCCAGGCTTTTATCTGCTTTGCATAGGAATTGGCAGCAGTGAATTCGGGTTTCCAGCCCTCAGCTGCAGTGTGAGGAGGCGGGGGGGGGGGGGGGGGGGGATCAAATTAGGGCTTTATCAGCATAAAAGAACTTGAAATACAAAGTTAAACTCAAAGACTAAGGGGTTGATTCTAATTCATCGAATATCCCCACGGCTCACAGTCCCTAATGAAAACATGTGTAACAAGCCTGCAGGGTTAATTTTACAGGAGAAAAAAGTTCCAATAAAGCTCCATGAGATTTTCGCATTAAATTAATGTAACGGATGCTTAAAAGCCTTTCTAATTAGGCATTGTTATTAACAGGAATGTCAGGTGAATGAAATCAACCCCTGAGCTGACATTTCACTCCCATGAACTTCCAAGTTGGTGTTTAATCCCTCGCACGTGGCAGCTGCATTACAACGGGGTCGTGGCTTTTCCAAATGTGTTCCTGAGCCACTCCAGCGTTTCCTGAGTGAGAATTTTGCCAAGCCAGCCCTCCCTGCCACAAAGCATTCCCTGCTCTGTCAACCTGTTGGGGGGAAAACGATGTAAATAAAGCAACTGAGGGAAAAAGAGGGGGGAAAAAGAAAAAACCAAAGAGGGAGAGAAGTGGCGACTTTGGGAGCTGAGATGAGCAGCTGTGTGATTCTTTTTCTGGAGACGTGTCCTCGAGGGACTGCCACAAGACGTCAACTGTGCTGCCTTGTGGTGGGTGGAATCTGTCTGGCTTCAGCTGGATGTGTCTTCCAGAGGAAGCAGCTAAATGCGGACCAACACGCTTCCACGGGAGCTGGGGCTTCTCTCGGAACAGCGCTCACCCACACGGGCACCACAGGAATGCAGAGGCAAAATTGCCACCCTCCTGTGCCCCTGCAGCTGCTGGAATGATGGATCTGGCAGCCACAAATCTCTCAGGCGTGGGTAGTCCTGTTTGCTTCCATGCAGGGTGCAGAGAGCTCCTTGCACTGCAGGCAAAGAGCCAAATGAGATTGGAAAGGATTGGGGTGAAGGGAAGAAGGGCACTTTTATTTCAGTAGGAAGGGAAGCTGTGGCAGACAACTCACCCCAAATCCTTCTGGTGTTGCTGGTGGAACCAGGAGTCTGCTCAGGCTCTGCCAGTCCCTGACCTCCTGTCTGGTTCACAAGGTTGCTCCTCCTCTCAGGTCTCTGGATGCGCAGTCAGGGAGAACTGGAGGTGTCTTCAGCTCTGTGGGGCACCTGCTCCACACATTCGCGCTTAGTTAGCCATGCACAAAGCTCACACAGACCCCTCACAGCCAATTTTAGCAGCAGATGAGGATTCCTGAACAGGTTTTTGTCCTTTCTCCCCAGCTCTGCACGCACAGTGCTGTGAGAGATTCCAGCCTGTTCCCATTCCTCTGTCTCAGCTGCAGCCCCTCTGTGCTTGTGCCCTTCCTCCAGCTCTCCCCACACAGGAGCTGGGTACAGGTGATGTTTTACTTGACTCTCTTTGGTCTTGGGAATCTCAGGCTGACCACGGGAATCTTGGAGATTTCACTGCCTTTTCCACCTTCCCATTTTTGCAGGCTGCCCACAGTGATCAGCTTCTTGTCTCTCTTCATTACGGTTTCACCACCAGCAGCCATCCCAATATTTTTGTCCCAGCTTGCTTGTGGCCCTTACCCTTTGGAGATATGTTTCTACATCTCCCATCTGCATCTCACACAAACCCTTTTTTGCCTCCCCCCAGCACTTGTTTGGAGCTAAAAATTCTCTGAGGAAAAAATAACAGTTGTTTCTGCTCAGTATTTGGGCCTTAATTTCTCTGCTCATCAGAATCCTTTTAATTAATGCCTGTAGGAATTTCATCTGTCTGCCTTGTTGATACCTCTGGCTGTCAGGTGCTGAAAGGAATGTTCAGAATCTTATCGGTTCACAAACATGCATTTCAGCTGGTCTTTGCTCCTGTGTTTGCCTAATGGCTTCTTTCGAGATTTCAGCCCTCATTTCTTATCTCCTGCCATAGCCAGCTCATTGGCAAATTAAGGAATGCTGCAGCAGGCCACTTCCATTTCCTTTGGCTGAGTTATGGATAAATGAAGCTGAGTAAAGCACACACCCTGCTCTTGGAGCCTCTTCCCCCTTATTCCCAGGGCAGCTGCTCATCCTTGGGTCAACTCTTACACCAAGCTGAGTGGTCACCAAAGATTTCTGCTGTTTGTCTGCAAATTCCTGCAGGAATATCTTCATCCTCCCAGGATGCTGGCGCCCATCAGCAGGAGCAGAGCTGGGCTGGGAGGATTTCATGTTGTTTCACAGGAGTTGGGAGAGGAGAATGCACAGACATGAATTACTGGTTTGTTCCTGGACAAAGCTGGAGCATGTTGGTAGGGAGAGGAGGGAGGCACAAAAGCCTAATGAATTTTCCAGGGGAAGGAGGCAGATAAATCTGCCCTCACAGAGGAGTCTGCCAGGAAAACTCCGTATCACTTGTTCTCTCTCATTGTCTCTCCCTCTCCCATCCCCCTTTTCCTGCCCTGTGCACTCCTCAGGGTCCTTTTGCACCTTTTCCCAGTCCCTTCCAGCCTGCTGATCCCACCATACCACTTCTTTCTTTTCCCTCTGCCAGTCTCCTTTCAGCTCTTCTCCAGGGAATTGCTGAGCCTGAAAGTGGAGCGTGGAAGTGCCAGTGCTGGATGATTCAGTGTTGGTCAGAGTTTTACCACACTGTGTGGCTTTTGAACAGCATCCCTGTCCATGTGCTCTCCTCCCACAGGGAGCCACGTGGATCCAGGGGTCCCTGAGCTGATTGTGACTTATTCTGGTGCTCCTGGTGGGCTGGCTAAGACGAATGTAAATGAATGTTGCAGCTCTCTCTCCAGGTACACACTGATTTATACCAGCTGACGATGTGGCCTGTGACTCCCACATCTTCACTGAGCCATTAGCACTGGAAAAGGCCTATTAATTTGGATATACTCCCCCTGGGACACAAAGGCAGAAGAATTCCCTGCCTAGTCCTGTCTACTTATTTTTCTCATTTCATTTTTTGATGAGGTCTGCACGAGGAACCTCTCCTCAGAGCCAGCTGCCTGCTTGCTATGCACGAGGTATTGCATTGCTCACAATCCGATTGCTTTCCTCACTGAAGGGCTCACACCTAATAAAGTTCATGGCCATTCTTAAACACAGCTTTGGAATAAGATACTGCTCTGTGCTGGGTCTAAAGGAAATTCAAGGCAAACATTTTACAGATCATCAACACTGAAAATCTCCCCTGAGTAAGAAATAGTATTAGTTCCCCAAGTGGCCTCCTGCTCATGACTAACCATGGGTACACTGTTAAATCTCTTTCTGACTGAGGCTTCCAGCTGGAGAGATGGAAGATTTCTCCTCTCAGCTTCATAGGGGTGTCAGGAGAGCAAAAAATGGGGTGCATTCAGATGCATCCAGCAAGGGGCACAGCCCGAGCGTGCTGAACTTGGGCTGTGCTGTCACTGGTGCTGCTGCTCACAACTGCTGCACCTTGTGTGCAAGTGGGAAGCTCAGAGAGAGGGGAAATGGCTCCTCTGAGATCCAAACACAATGGGGAGGAGGCTGAGCCCTACTCTCCCTCAGAATCAGCAGAGTCTGTTCCAGCCAGGCTGCTCCTTTTTGTCAAAGTTCTGACCTGTCCAAAAGGGCACCTGGTATTTTTAGAGCAGAGAAACCTGCAAGCAAAGGGGACAGACAATAAGTGACCTCAGCTTTCATTCACTTGCAGCCTGATGCTCTTATTCTCAATGCAAAGGTTTGTGTGCTCCAAAGCAGATCTAATAAAAACTCACCCTGCTTTGTCTAAGCCTTACCTAGAGAGGCTCTCAGCCCCAGCTGCTACCTGGGCTACAGAGAAAAGGGAGTCCATTAGCACAAGGAACAGCACACAGACTGCCAGGTAACCCCTGCAGAGGGTCAGGAGTGCAGCTGAGTCCATTTCCTAAGGCTTTGATCCACTTTTGGAGTCTTTGGGTTTGCTTAGAGCTGGGGAGTGATGTTACAGTGCCCTGCAAGACTCCAGCGTGGACTGGGAGAGCAGCCTGATCAGGGGTTCTGCAGCCACAGCAGGGCCTTTCCTGAAGTTTTGGACATTATCTGCACATCTGCATACTTTAAAGAGGCTCAGCTTGTGACAATGTCCCTCACAGGGGCCACATTTTTCTTTCAGATGTTGCAGAGGAAGGTGAGAGAGACACAGATCTGAGGGAAACCGCAGCCTGGCAAGGCTCAGGATAAAACTCAGGGCTGTCTCACTGCACTCTGCGTTTTCCAAGGGACCTTTTCAATCTGTCTATTTCTTTCAAAATGATTTTGACAAATTGGAGAAATGGTTTGGAAGAAATTAGATGCAATTTAATAGAGATAAGTACAGGACTTTCCATCTAGGCAGGCATGATGAACTGTTCTCATGCAGGATGCAGAAAGGCAATCCTGCAGGAAAGTCTGGGGCTCTTTTTTTGATCAAGGAGTGGACGAGAGATGCCAAGTTGCTGTGAAAAATGACAAACAGGAGAGTGTAGGCAGAAGTAGCCCCAGCAGGACATATAAAATAGAATTCCTGCTTTGCCCAGTGCTGTGGAGAGCTCAGCTGAGTGCTGGATGCAGTTTTGGGCACTACTCATCCAGAAAGTTACAAAGCCTTGGAAGAGAGTCCAGAGCAAGGAGGACTGACTGAAGATTGGCAAGCATGGGCTGAAAAGGAAAATTGAATAAACTGGGATGGTTTAGTCCAAAGGAGAGGAGTTCAAGCAAGACTGGAACAGTTCTGAAATGTGGAAAAGGCTGATGCAAACAGAATGAGAATAATCACTTTTCCATGACCATGGAGCAGTCAGCTAGCACTGCAGTTCTAATTAAACACTTAGAGGAGCCTTCCCAAAGGAAAAGAAAGCAAAATGTTGGACAGAAAGTGTCAGAAGGGGAAGGGCCTGCAAGAGTGTCTTAGAGAGACAACAGCTGAAAATGGTCCAGCCGCACCAGCTCTGTATGGGGACAGCAGGCTGGGCTGGGTGACTTCCTGAGGTCCTTCCAGCCCTGTGATCCAGGAACCTCAAAGTGTGGCCTCACAGCTCTGTGGCATCACTTTGGACTTACTCAGCATCCCAGTTTTGCAGCTGGGTCAGGTTGTGAAGACACCACCACCACTTTGGAGCTCTGCTGCTCCTCCTTGACCTCCCTGCCCAGCCTGTGAGCCCAGGAGAGTCTTCTTCATGTCCATAAAATGCCTAGGCCAAGAAAACATTGCCATAAATAACAGCAGCTGTTCTGGCTCCATTTCCCCATCGCTGGTGGTGCCAGCCCCCTTAGAAATTCTTGGTGTCAATCAGCAACTGTGAGAGGCTTCCTCCAGTCTCAGCTGGGAGCAATCCCTTAGCTACTCCCTGTGGCCATCAGCTTTCTTTTGCACCATGTGAGGATGATTTTCTGAGCTACCTGTGCCATGTTCCTGCAAGGCTTTGCAGGAGTGGTGTGAATTTAATCTCTGTATTAGCCCACAGTGAATAACCCAGAGCAGCCCTTGAAGGAGTGGTGCTGGAGAACATTGCTCCATCTGCTCCAAGCACAACCTTCCTGTATCTTCCCCTTAAATGCCTGCTTCCCCCTGTTTAACAGAACAAGTAATTAACAATGTTAATTTTAATCTCATTTGCTAATGAAGGCAGCCTAATTGCACAATAATTGGCAGCAGCCTTAGCAGAAAACAGAAAATAAACCCTGCATATGTAATTCACTTTAACTTCTTTCTAATTGCCTCTCTGCCGGTTTTCCATCATCAATGGTGTCTTCAGGGGATTTTGGTAATAAAGAGAAGTATGGGACACAGGAGATGGTGCCACTGAGGAGAAGGAGCTGGAGTGACAGGCCAGTAGGAGCTGGAGTGACAGGCCAGTCCCCAGCTGGGAATTCTAGATTTTGATTTCTAGACGCACCAGAGAGCCAGGTTAGGGCTGGATTCAATCACCAGAGTTCCATGGACTGTGGTTTGGCCAAAAAGTCACCTAAAGGATCTCTTGGACTCCTCATCCTTGTCCCAGCTGGCTGTTCTCCTGCACACCTTCCCAAGGCTCCAAACAGCAACTTTCCAAGGAGATTTGTTCTGCTGAAGTGTTCTTCTGTCTGATGTGCTCTTCTGAAGTCCCTTTGGTCTGCACATCTCAAGATGTTTCTGAGTCCTTCATGGATCATTCCTGAACACATCCAGGAATGGACATGGATTTTTGCAAAAAGGGGGAACTTGTGCCCAAAGGGGATCAGCAGTTTCTCCTGGAGCTCCCAGGGCTAGAAAGGCTGGCACAATCAGGAGATGGGCGGCAACTCCCACTGTTCCTTCAGTATTTAGCAGTTCTGGAAGATGCCTCTGACAGTTAAGTGATTTTTTTTTAATTGTCCCTTTGGATTGGCCCCATGTATTGGCTGCTCCTCTCAGGATTTCCACTCCCTTCTCTACCATCCACCACCTCCTTCCCCAGTTCCACCTCAGTTCATCTGCTGCATTGTCTTCCTCTAATTAGCTCCTTCCTGAGTTGTTCCTTTCATCTGTGCAATTGAATAACAGCTGAAGCAAACGTTGGAAGAGGGAACGAGAGGAGGAGGCTCATTTGACTGGAAACAGCTGTCATTCCATGGCCCAGAGGGGCTGCTGGAGAATGCAGGAATGGGGGTTCTGTCCTTCCTTGCCCTTCCTGGCCAAGCTCTCCTTCTGGGGAGAGAGGGGGAACAGGAGACATTTGCTAAAGGACTCACCAGTGGGCAACTTGGAGGAACTGCACCGGCTGGAAATCCCAGCTGCTGCCTCCCAAAGGTTCCCTTGGTTCACATCTCTCCTAGCCTGCTGGCCTTTGAATTAAGACAGTCTAATTAGCGCAGCTCATTATAATCAGTTGTCTCAGGCTGCTGAAGATGTGCGATGGAGGCTGATTCCTGAGTGCCCTCACAAGGTCTGGACTTGGGTGGTGCCAGTGCAGATTTCTGGAGATCTCTGAGGGCAAAGGATGCTTTGTGGTCATTGTGGTGTCACCTGGGCTGGACAGTCCCCTTGGAAAGGATCCCTTGGGAGGGGTGTCCTTTCAGCCTGAACATGGAGGATTCAGAGGAATCTCCTTGGCTTTGAGTCACCTTAAGGATCAGATGTCCACCCCTCACACCCTCCACCCTGTAGAGCCACAGGATGAAGCCAGGAGGAGAAGCTGGGTCTGGCTTCTCTTTCTTTAGTAGAAAATGCTTTGCTGTCATCATGGTGTCACCTGGGCTGGACAGTCCCCTTGGAAAGGCAGGTTCCCTCAGGATAGGTGTCACTGCTCAGCCTGAACATGGAGAATTCAAAGGAATCCCCCTGGCTTTGAGTCACCTTAAGGATCAGATGTCCACCCCTCACACCCTCCACCCTGGAGAGCCACGGGATAAAGCCAGGAGGAGTGGCTGCGTCTGGATTCTGTTTCTCTAGAGCAAAGGCACAGTTTGTGCATTCCCTGCTCAGGAGGCACAGGATGTTTCTCCTTCCCAAACCTGCAGGAAATGGAGGATAAATCTCTCATCTTCTCCGAGCAGTCCCCGCAGGATCTGCCCAGGCAGCTCTGTTGGCACCAGCGTCCCCATCAGCAGGCACTGCTGCCCTGCCCTGTTCTAGGAGTGATTCCTGCCAGCCTGCCAAGAACAAGGAAACTCCAAACTCGCTGTGCTGAGCTGATCCAAACCCTGCCCTCAGATCAACACCTCCTGCAGGAGGCCTGGTATTTGGGAAATCACCACTGAGAGCTGCTGTTCTCAGCTTCAGGTTCTTCCACCGCTCCGTCATCCTCCTTCCCTCCCTCCATCCCCATCCCCGTGTCCTGGGATGGCCACAGCTCCAAAGGGGAGTGCAGGGCTCCAGTTTTAGTGACACTCTGAGCAGAGGTGGCAGCTTCCCAGCGGGCACCACCTCCCACACAATTCAAACAGCACAGGGGGCTGCTGCAAATCCATGGGGAACACAGAGCCCCTGGAGCAGCGGGATCTGTTCCCTCACTGACACACTCACAGTTGGGGACTGACATCTCAGAGGGAAGCCAAGCACAAGCAGCTTTGGAAGATGCCAGAAAAACCCCAAGCCTGGTTTTTTTTTTTTGGTTTTTTGTTCTCCAGGGATTCTCCAGCATGCCAGCTTGCAGGCAGGACAGGAGGTGGGGACACAGCCTGGCACTGTTTGTCACTATCAGAAGGGGTCACTGCTGACAGATGTCCTCAGAGCTTTTAGAGCCCACAAAGCTGCTAAACACTAATTTTTTAAATGAAGTTGTCAACTGATCTGTGATTTGATTGTGCAATTGCAGCGTTCAGGATAAATCATGCAGAAAATCGTCTAATTAAACTAATAAGGAGTCCAAGGCAGGAGATTTTCTCCGGTTGTTGCCTTGGTCACAGGGGGAGGAGGAAAGACCCTTTTGGACATTTTTTTTTTTTGCTCAAGACAGGGAAGAAAATGAGACTAATGTGTAATTTCACCAGGACCTTCCTGCAGTCTGGGATGCTGCGGTATCACAGATTTGTGCAGCTGGTGCAGAAACTTTGGCTTCCCATCTCTCATCCCTGGGTATTTTCCTGATGAGGCCAGGGTGGGGTGTGGATAAGGGCAGGGAACATTAATTTTGGGGCTTGCTGCCCAACTGCCTGGTGGTGACTGAGGAAATACAATCCTCTGCATTTTTTACCTTGCTCATTTTCCCACTGTGCTTCCCATGCCAGGAAGATGAGGGCTAGTGTGGATATCCTGGAGCAAAACGTGTCTGATACATCTCTGACAAGGGATTTAGGCAACAGCTAATTATCCCAGCCCAGGATTTGGACAGGATGGCAGCTCTGACTCTCAGACTCTGTAAAAATCAGGAGCTTCACTGGCAACAGCTGCTCAGCACCTTGGGTTTGTGCTGCACATGAAAAACAACCACACAGGAGCCCAGTGCCAGTCCTGCCCTCTCTGTCCCAGCTCAGGAGAAACCCTTTGCTGTCCCCAGCAGGGAAAAGCCCATTCCCAGGAGTGGGGTTAATATTCCCAGCGCTGAGTGTCACCTCCTGAGACACCTGCAGTCCACTGCAGTGACACCAGCTGTGTGTGGTGGCGTTTAAGCCATGGAAAAATGCAAGGGGGATTCCAGGCAGCTCGGATCTGTGTTATTCCCAACCTGCCCTCTCCAGCTGTTGTGTTTCCATAACTGCTGAAAAAGACAGGGACACATCTGGAAGGGACCTCCAGACCTCTGGAGGTTCACCAGTCTTCTCAGATGTTTTGTCTCTCTTTTTATTTGCTGGGTGTTAATTGCTTCTGGGTTTTATTCTCAAACCTGCTGGGAAGGGCATTTTCAGAGCTGTGGGATGAACTGGCCCAGCTTGGGTTCAGCTCAGTGAATGCAATAATTTTGTCTGAGGGGCAGACAGGGAAGGGAAAATGAAGCAGAGGCTTCAACAGCTTCTGCCAGCCTTGCAGAAACCTGATTTTTGTTCTGGGGTTAACACCTTTCCTCCAGTGCTGCTTTTGACAAACATATAATGGAGTCCTTTAGGTTGGACAAGACCTTTAGGATCATTGAGCCCAACCATTCCCCCAACACTGAACCACATCCTCAAGTGCCACATCCACATATCTGTTTAATCCCTCCAGGGATGACAACTCCACCACTGCCTTGGGCAGCTGTGCCAGGGCTTGACAACCCTTTGAGCGAGGAAAAACCCATTTTTCCTACCATCCAATCTAAATTTCCCCTGGTACAACTTGAGGCTGTGTCCTCTTGTCCTATCACTGTTTTATGTAGTCTAGAGAGCAGGAAGAGCTGATTTTCTGCAGCAGGCACAGCACATGCTCTGGTAGGAGCATGAAGAACCTGAGAAATGGGATCTGAGCAGGGTGGATATAAAGGAGTGGGAGTCAGTAGCTGTCAAATCATGCCAAATGAAAAAGATTGTATTTTGGGTTTGCCTTGCATAAAGCATGTAGGATGGCCTGTAGCACATTTCTTTTCTCTCTTTTTCTCATCTCTCTCGACGATTTTTCATTTGGTCACCGAACTGAAAAATTCATCCTTTGCACTGCTTTAAGTGGAATTCCATGTCAGAGAGTTTCTCGAGGAGCAGCAGTGGCAGGGATGTTGGTGGGGAAGGTGGCAAGAACAGCATTAATCCCAGCTCTGTGCTTTGGGCCTGAGAGAGCTGTTAACTCACAATAACACCTCGGGGGATTATTGATTTTCAAAGTGACTGTCTTGTTTTTGACAGCATAATTTTGTCACTCCCTGGGTCATTTTACTTTCTAATGGGAAGAAAAGTCAGAGGATCAGAGTGCTCTTTAATGGAGAAAGAGTTATCCAGCTATTTTGTGGCACTGATACTCATCAGAGTTGGGAGGCTGGTTGAAAGTCACACCTGGGCCAAGCAGGATTGGGTTAAGCCAGATCCTTCTTCTCCAAACCAGGATTAAAGGTGTCAGTGCCCTCTGAAACCAGATCAAGTCTCCATTGAAACATCCAGGATGGATTTGGTGGCAGTGGGAAGCAGGTAAATTCCTGCCTGGGAGACAAGGGAAATCTTTGTCTCAATCAGCTTTTCAGCTCTCCAGTAAGAAACCAAGGAAAACAAAATATTCCTGCAGAACTGTTCCTCAGCTCTCATCCAGGAAGGAGCCTGGGCCATATTTGTGTGCTGGGAGAGGACAGGGTCAGTCAGCAGCACTTACATCTCTTTTGTCGCTCAGCAGCTCTGTGCTGCTCCAGCAGCTCTGTGCTGCTCTGTGTGCTGGGAATGGGCCGAGCTCACTCCTCCTCCTCCTCCTCCTCTGCTCCAGCACCGATCCCGGCCTGGGGAGGACCCGGGGAGGGAGGGAGGGATATTCCCTGCTCTCTGGCATCCTCTGTTTGTGGGGAATATCACCTCCCCTCCCCTCAGCAGCCCTGGCTGTGTCTGGTCTCCTGTGCAGCAGATCAGTTCTCCTGTAACTGATGCCTTCTGCCAAATGCAGAGAATTGTCCCAGGAGCCTCTGGAGGAGGAGCAGCTGCTCTGGGTGCTCAGAATTCAGGTGCTCATTGCCCCAGCTTCAAAATCCACCTTTCTTCCTGAGAATCCCATCAGAGAATGTTTCTTCACTTCTGTTTGAGTTAAAGATCCTGGTTGAGAAGGGTTTTTTTTAACTTAGTTTAACATCAGGGTCAGTTTGACCTCCAGGCTGAGTTTATTTGTTAGTTTACTTTACCTGGAGGCATTCCCTGCTGAGCACTTCACCTGCTGGCACATTTCTTGTTGAGATCCAATTAACAATCTCCATTGGAAGAAAATGTAACATTGCAGGAGCTTCTCTAGGGTTCCTTGCTGGTATCCCTGCATCTCTAACTGTGCTCCACAGGAAAACATGTCCCATCCCACTGCCCCATGACCGCTCCTTTTCCTCTGCTGCTTCTCCACCCTTCCACCTGTGACCTCCAAAGACAACCACAGCGTTACAGAAACCTCTGATTTATCTGTGGGACCAGCAGAATGAAATATCCCACCCAAAATGAGGATCTTATCCAGTTAGAGGAAGGCCACTGGGTTGCTGGCACTGCCAGCGGATGCTTCTATGGATAATGGAGCTTCATTTCCATGGATATGCTGGCGTGGGCCAGCTGAGTGGGCAGAGCCAGCTTCCCCAGAGTGTCAGAGCTGCTTAAAACTGCTGGCCTGAGTTATTGTCATTTTAAGGACTCAAACTGTAACTCTCCAGTTATCAACTTTCCTACTGTTTACTCCAGGATCTCGGGAGAAAGGGAATAGGTGTGGCTGGGGAGAGACCCTTGGCAGATAAGCTTCTAGCAGCTCATTATCTGCTGGGGAGATTTCAATGCCTGGGAAATATAAAGCTGCTAATTTGTATTTTAATATTTCTCCTGTGTCCCATCGGCAGTATAAATTAAGTAAATTCAATCAAAGGCTATCCCTTATCTATTGCCTGCCTGTGCCTTGCTGGGGAGCTGGATCAGCTACGGAGAGAGAGAGGCTGCGAATAGAAATCTGAGATCCCTCCCGATATATCAAAGTCAGACAAAGGGAGAGCATTGATCGCAGGCAGCCAGACAACAGCCTGAGCAATAATAAAAAAAAAAAAAAAGAAAAAAAATTTAAAAAAAAAAAGATGAAGAAGAAGCAGAAAGAACAATCCCTCTTTTCTCTTCCCTATCAGCACCTTGAGCTGTGAATTACAAGTGAATGAGAGCTGACT
>VZSU01000461.1:683890-696705 GCA_013398715.1 Nesospiza acunhae | reverse complement strand
ATTATATTATATTCCTCTTCTGATATCCATGGAGTCAGATGCATCACTTTCTCCCCATCACTGGGGTTGCCCTGATTCTGATGCTATGGGCCAGGCCTGAGCCAGCTGTGCTGACAGAACAGATTTGCTATTTCAGAAAAGCTGCAGTGGGAGTCAGCCCTTTTCTCCTCCATCTCTTCTCTACTGCCCCCACAGCCAAAATCAGTGGTATGTTTAATGTTTGGACTTCTGCTTCTATGGATGATTTCCTCCTCTGCCCCCCAAATGCTCATCACCTTAACTCAGTTGTGCTCAGAGCTGAGCTCACAAGTCCTGCTGAGACTTTCTGCCTCTGCTCCCTCCTCTGTCCCCCCACTGGAATTGTGGTTAAATTGGATTAGAGTAATTAACTTTTGGTCACACTTTTCAGTGAGCAGTCAGGAGGGAGAAAAAAAGAAGGGAAGTTAATTGAGATGAAAGGAGACAACGTCAAGCAAGGAGTTCTGCTTAATTGGTGTTGGTGATGCCCAGGGAAGTGTTACAGTATTTGCAGTGGGCATGGAAAAATTCTGACATCTTCTTCATTACCCTGCGTCATATTGTGTCCTGCTTTTTGGGGAAGGGGATTGTTTGGATTGAATTACCTCACTTTTCTTCCCAAATTTCCTCTTCCCCATGTTGATAATGACACAGCTTCACCTACGTGGAGTGAATGTAAATTGGACAAATGATTTTTGCTTGGTGGGCTCCAAACCCTGTCATAAACTCAAACATGTGAGTGCTGTCTGCTCTGAGAAGCCTTTGTGGAGATGTTCCCATCCCCTGTAAACAAGGATTTGGCCTCACCTCCCACAGCAGCTCCCAGCCCCTGTGACATTTCGATCTGCTCCAGGATTTATGGGAGGGAAGATCATGCCTCATCTGTTAAATGAAATGCCTCAGATAAGGCATTTCCATTTATTAAGGCAGTTATTATATTATAATTAAGCACCAGTTGCTGGCAGAAAACATATTTATGGAGGTTTAACCATGCAGCCTGAGAGATAAATAGAGGCTGTGGAAGTGCCTGGGGTTTTTCACTCTCAGGGAGAGGCATGACCTGGAGCTCAGGACACTTTCATGGCCAACAGCTGGGTGGGAACTGTTGAAAATTAGATGGTTTTTTTTCAGCAAGGGGAACTGGAGCTGAGAAAGACACTTTCCAAAGCCATGGCAGCCTGGTTTAGGAGGGCTCACTCTGAGGCAGGAGTCCCCTTCACCCTCCAGCCCCTGCTGAAAGCTTAGAGGGCTGAAAGCTTAGAGGTCCTGGTGCTGCATGACGGAAAGCTTTACTCCCTTTTCCAAGAGATGGAAAACTTCCCCTCCTTTTCCAAGAGCTATGCTGGAATCCTGCTCAGAAATCCCTGCCCTCCTTCAGGGCTGTGCTGGCTTTCACTTCTCTGCTGCAGCAGCTGAGGGAGGGGGCAAAGGGAGCATGGAGAAATGGGGGGAATGTGAATAGGAAAGTTTTCTGAAGCTTGGTATTAGGCAGGGATTTGGGAAGGTTGGGAAGGTATAAAGGGACTTGAGAGAAGCATTTTCTCTGGGATTAAGACCAGAGTCCATCTCAGTGTGGTTTTTAGAGCTGCCTGGAGGCTGTGTAACACAGCAGCTTCAAAGAGGAGAGTCAGAGGAGCTGGGAATTAATGGGGCTTCTCCCCACGCCCTGCCTGTCCTGCTGCAACCTGGCCTGGCAAGGACTCAGGAGGAGCAATTAATTTGGGAGATGTGGGCCAGTCTGGAGGTCACAGGCAGCATGGATCCTAACTGGGCACATGTAAGTCCATTTTATGCTCAACCTGTGTCCAGGCACTCCCTCCTGTCCACATCCAGAGAGAGATGGGGGGCATGTCCTGGAGATGGGAATGGACTTGGGAGCCCCTGGAGCAAAGTGGACATGGAGAATCAGCTGCTCCAAATTACAGGTCAGCCCACCTGGGTAGGAGCTGATCCACTTTGCTGGGTTACAGCATTTGTGGGCTGGATATCTTCCATTTTCCCTTCCACTGAGGGTTTTATTTCCCCCCGCTCCAGGGTCACCCTGATATTTTCTGACAAATCCCTTCGCCAGGATTTCTTCTCCTGGGAAGCTAAGAAGCCTCAGAGAAAAATGTAAATAATAATTATCTGATTAACTTCTCCTGTGTTTGGCTGCTTTGGAATGTGGGCTGGACATTGGTTACCAACAGGTGCATGTTTGATTGGTTCCATGTTAATTGTTTTTACTTAATGACCAATCACCATCCAGCTGTGTTGGACTCTGAGGAGGCAGTCACGACCTTTTATTATCATTCCCATTAAGCCTTCTGTATTCTTCTCTTTCTTTAGTATAGTTTTAGTTTAGCTTTCATTTTCATTCTTGTTAAGCCTTCTGTCTGTATTCTTCTTTTAGTATAGTTTTAGTTTCCTTAGTATAGTTTTAGTACAGCATTCTTTTATATAATATATCATAAAATAATAAATCAGCCTCTGAGAACATGGAGTCAGATTCTCATCTCTCACCTCGTCCTGGGGACCTCTCAAACACCACACCCCAGAGCATTTTCTCTGTGTCGTTGCTGCAGCGTTTTTTCAGCACGTAGTTAAACCCAATAAAAGAATCATTATTGCTGCAATTATTTCCAAACAGATTAAATATCTGCCACGCTCCCAGTCCCAGTATAAAACAGGAGGAGCCATAAACTACCTCAGTGCATAAAAACAGGGAGGGGAGAAGGGAAAGATGACATTTCATCTGGCTTCCTCATGGGCCTGTGTAGTTACTGGGAACATTTGCATATTTTTAATGCAGTGCCTCTTTAATAAATTCCTCCCTCCAGACACATTAAAAATGGGGCTCTTGCCTGAGCTTCAGGATAGGGAGTGCTGGCAACTCCAGACTCTGGGATCAGGCACAGAGGGGATGTCTGTGGGATCTGGGAGGGAAGGAGAGCAGGGAAGGGAAGGCCAGCACATCCCATCACTTTTTTTTGCGTACACCATCAGCAAATGCCATCTGTTTAATTTTTGACCTTTTTGTTGTCTGACCTTCTTTGAACTTCTCTGGAATTCTCCAGGGTAATACAGTTTCTTCACATTCAGGGGCAGGATTATTTGCTATTAAATGGAATTCAGGGAAGAAGGAGACTTAAATTATTCTCCTGACCTGGTAATCTGCTGGGGAATAAAAGTATTGCCTGTAATTACAGGGGATTTTTTGGTTTGGTGTTTTTTTTTTTTTTTTTTTTTTTTTTTGTTTTTGTTTTTGTTTTTGTTTTTTGCTTTTTGGCTTGAGTTCAGGCCAGACCCCAAACTTGCTCTTTAAGCCTCTTATGGCAAATAACTCTTTTCTGAGAACAGGCTGTGCTCAGTTGTTCCTGCAGAGCCACCATGTCTTGTCCACTGTCCCCAGCCACGCTGCTGCCTGTGGGGCTGGAATATTCAGAGGAGAGGGAAACCAGCCTGGGTAAGTATCTGGAGCTCAACAGGGACTCCCACACAACCCCAACAAGGCTGGACTAATCTAAGTCCTTCAGGGCACTGCTGGAGGGATCCACACATGGAGCAGACGTCAGTCAGGTCCCTCACCCTGCCACGGGCTCCACCTGGAGCTCCAAAGGATCTCCTCGGCTTCCGTCTCCCTGATTCCTCTTTTCTTCTACCCTTTTCCTCTCTTTATCACCTTTTATCACCCCAGTGGGGTGCCCAGGGAGGGGTTTATGGCAATGTGAGGGTGGGATGAGGTCCAGCTGTGACTCCAGCCAAAGTGGTTGTTCCTCCTCTGCAGTTCCCAAGGGATGAGGATGGTTCTTCTGAAACTTCTGGTCATTTTTCCCTAGAAAATAGTTCATTTCCTGACCATTGCCATCTCTCCACAGAAAAGTTGTGTTCACTTTTCTCCCAGAACACCTGGAAAGTAGAATATGTCCAATCCACAGAAGCTGTAACCCAGCAAAGGGGATCAGTTCCTATGCAGGTGGGCTGACCTGTTATTTGGAGCAGCTGATTTTCCATCTCCTCTTTGCTCCAGGGGCTCCCAAATCCATTCCCATCTCCAGGACATTGCAACTGCTACTCCTGGCTCCTGAGGAAGGGGGAACCTGTGGTACATCCCAAGGGAGGATGTCCACAGTGAGCTCCACCTCTCCTGGGACATTCCAGCATCCTCAGGGAACTTCAGCACCTTGAGATTGGCTTGAAACCCCACAAATTCTCAGAGAGCTTCTTTCCAGCTCCTGGCCAGCTTCAATGCCCCTGTCAGGGAGATGTAATAAATCAAGAGGAGAATATTTTGGGCCCATGTGGGTGTAGCTGTGCCTGGCAGGCTGAAGGCACAGAGGGTGCATCTCAAATCAAGAATAAGAGGAGTTTTAGTTAATGCACTCCAGAAGTGGCTTCCATGGCACCTCCACTGACTATTTTATCAGCAGAACAGAGCACAGGAGAAATTGTAGATGAAACAAATACAGAAAATACATTAAGAGAGTAAGTAATGAGATCTGGGTGAAATTGCATATTATGAAAAAGTAATCTGCAGCTTAGTGTGCAAGGAGGAGGAATTTGATGGAATAGAGGGGCTCTCAAGAAAGGAATGAAGGAGCACATTACAAACAAAGACAGCCAGGTGTGTTGTGGAACGTAGGGAAGCAGTTAAATTAGGATGTAATGGAAAAGGTTATTTTAATATTCTCTTTTATGGATATCCGTGTCAATATTATCTCAGGGAAGGAGAGAGTGAGGGAGGAGAAAAGGGGTGTGTAGTTGTGAAAAAGGCAAATAAATTGCAGCTTGTTCAAATTCTGGGGTCCTTTCATCCGAAGGAGCAAAGACACGAGGGGCAGATCTGGCTGGTGGCACTGTGGAGGGACACAGAGGCCATGGGGTCTGCAGGCACAAACATTTCCCTGCCCACTCCTAATGGGAAGGGGCAGCCTGAGCTTCCCAAATCCAGATCTTGTGTCTGGGTGGGATGGGGGAAGTGATATCCTGCAGGATGGGACTGTTTGGAGATGTCTCATGGCCCAGCAAAACCTCCTCCTTTCAGTTTTTGGGCCTTTTCCTGCAGATGTTTTTTTTTTTCTGGGGGGTTTTGTCCCAGGGCCACTGGGACAGGATGGGGAGAGAGGGGCATACAGGGACCTGTTCTTTAAAAGGATTTTCCACCTTAAGGCTGCTAGAAATGCCTTTTCTTTAATCATGCAAATCTCCAATCCAAGGCAGCCCCCTGGGCTCTGTCTCCAGGCCCTGGAGAGGCACAATCACCTCTCCAGGGGTTTTGTCACCCCCTCCCCAAATTCACTTCTGCTTTAGCTGCAGAGGGGGTCAAGGATCATGGATTTGGGGTGGAGAGGTGATTTTGGCCTTAAATGACAGACCCAGGATTCGTCTGGGCAGTTGCTGAGGCAGAAAGGGCCCAAACTGAGCCTTGTGTCCCCCCCAGCGGCATCACTCATCCCCTGAAACAGCCTCTCCCATCCTGTGGCCGAGGCTTCCCCCTGGCAGGTGACACTTCACACACCTGGCACTTGTTAGCCCCCCCTGAGCCAGCCCTAATTAATTATTTGCCTCATTAGACAGAGAGTTGAGGCCTTGTTGACTTGCTGAGGTCACTGAGGTGCACCTGTGAGCTGAGCCTTCTGTTTATTCCCCTCCTTTGGCAGGAAGCTGGAAATGCTGAAGCTGAGGAGCTGTTTAGGACATGAGGCAGTTAGAAAATGCCAATTTTGTCCCCCATTAATGAGGAAGTGAGCAGAATTCTGGGCATTAGTGCCATACTGAAAGCATTTGCCATTCCTATGTGTTGGGCTTTGCCCCCTCATTCAAAAATCTTGGAGTGGGAGTTTCTCCTGCCCCTGGGGGTTTGTGGAGAGACAAAAAAAATCTCAATTTCAAGTGTTCCAGGCAGCAGCCAAGGCTCCCCCTGCTCTTTGCTGCCTGCAGAAGGAGGCAAGGCTGTATTCATTCAGTCCAGAGTGGAATTTCTGCTCACTAAAGTTTGATGAGCTCATTTCCTACCTGCTTTGCAATCTGACTCCAACACCTGCCGTTCCCAAACAAGCTGGGAAATGAATTCATTTCAGCCCAAGCCAGAGTGGGCGATTTTCTTTTGTAGTTTTGAATTTTTAGTGGCTGGAGAAATCAGCAATGATTTCATTTGGGACTGAAGGAAGTGCTTTGTTTGATATCAAATGAGGAGTGGGAGGGTTTTTACCCTTTTGAGTATGGCCAGGTATAATGGGAGGCTGTGTGAGACTGGAATGAGCCCTGTGAGCTGAGGAACTGGAGTGCTTCCTATGAAAAATGTCACATTAAAGTCTTTCTGACTGGGGGTGGAGGGGAATATTGCTATCTGCTTTGGCTTTTGAAACTGAATATTGCCAACGCAGATAAATCTGAGGGGTTTTTTTTTGAGCCCAGCCTTTGTGCTAGTGTCACCCAGCTCAGATGGGGACAAAGATCTGAAATAAAGGTCTTTGACCCAAGATTTAGTACCCAAAGGTTTGGGTTTTTTTTTTTTTTTTTTTTTTTTTTTGACTGACAGCTCTGCCCTGCCTTAGCACCATCTCCAAATCTCCTTTTTGGAGGCAGGACACCCTCCTGAGCTCTTCCAGTTTCTTCTCATGCCTGGTATTTGCACAGCTCCATCCTTGACAGCTCCTCCTGCTTTGTCCCTGAAATGAACCACGTTGCATCCACTCAACACTGCTGGAGCCCCCCCAAAAAAAGAGATAAATAAAAGGAAGCTTTTTTAAAAAGCCTTCTCACCTGGACACCTTTGTTCCTACCTCAGTGAAAAAGAGGACAGTGTTTTCATAGGCAGGGCTGTTGAAATGAATGCAGATGAAATGGTTCAGTGTAATTAATTAAATGATCTCCAGCACCTCAGGAGGATTGGCAGCGTGCAGAGGACATAATTGGGTGTACACTGGCAGAATACATCATCACACACACATGTGCAGGCTGTGTGCCAGGCCCAGCCACTCCAATCCAGCAGGATTTATAGCCCTGCAAAGCAGGAGAGTCTGGGAGAGCCCAAGGCAGGGCTGCCTTCCCTGGGATGAACTTGTCCTCATGGAACAAACCTGGATCTGCCAGGAATCACCAGATCTATGCCAGGTGGACACAGATTTGCTGGGATGTATGTGGGATGTCCAGGAATCACCTGTGCAGCAGCACAAGCAGGGATTTTTTTGCTCCTTTCAGAGCAGTTTCTCTCCGTGGTGCTGATTATTAAGTACCAAAGCAGTGCTTTGTAATTTTGCCTTATTTATTCCCTTTTCTAAACCCATTCTGGAGTGAAGGAATTCAGTGCTGGCAGGACTGAGCTGCTCTCAGCTCCTGCCTTCTCTGGGGGGCTGACCCAGAACTTGCTGTGACTAAAAGATCTGTCAGCTAATTCCATTGAATTTTAGCCTGCACCACGCAGGGTCAAGGCAGATCACACAAAAAAAAAAAAAAAAAATGCAGAGTTGTGAAGGAGGACAGCCAGGCACTCACAAAGAAAAAGTGTTTTAAACATTCAAGAAGAAAAGTGGCCAAGGAAAATGATTTTCAAAGGTCCCTCCGTGAAGGCTGTGATGGGGAAGGAGCACAACGCCCGACGTGTCTGGCAGCACAAAAGCTGCTCTGGGAGGGAGCACAGCGAGCTGCCTGGTGATTAAACTTCCCAAATCACTGTTGGAGGAGCAGAAAAGAACTGGAAATAAATCCGTATCAAATTTCCTTTTTTCCTTGTTGCCACAGGGAAGAGGGGAAATAACTTGGAGGGCTTGGTATACTGCAATGCTGAGGAGGGGAAAAGAGCACCTGAGGCAGACATTTAGGCTGGAATGTCCCCGAGGCCACTAAAAACCTGAATATTTTGCAGGCCTGGCCCAGGAAGCTTTGAAAGGACCCCCTTTTCCAACACATCTCCTGAAAACCAAGTTCAGGACAGCCCTCGTGGCACGTTTTCCACTTTGGAAAAATGTAGGTTTTCCTCCTCTCCTGCCTGTTGTGTGACTGTCACCTTCCTCTGTCCCCCCCTTTCTCCTGCCATCCAGCAAATCATCTCCTTTGGCTCCTTCTCCAGGTTCCTCCGTGCATGTCACAGAATCCACAAGATCTGAAGAGGGGGAGGAAGGGGAAAAACACAGCGGTAAGAACCCAGTTTATTATTTATAATGCTCAGCTGTAAGCAATAAACACAGGCAGGGAATGTAAATTCTGCCACTTCTTACCCTCTCTCTATAATTCCCTGGTAAATTCACATCATTCACTGTCGGCCTTAATGTGCCTCTATTTGTCTGAGCTCCCCATTTCTCTGGGACTTTTTTTTTTTTCTCTGATGAAATAATATCTCCATGTATAGTTCCCTTCCTCTATCCTTAGGCTTGTAAATTAAATTAATTTCAAATTCAAAGGGGTAATATCCTGCTAAAATGATCCGCTGTATCATTGCAGGTCATGGTGTTGAACTGTAAAATAAAAGCCTGTTTACAACTTATCATTTACAAGGCTTTCTTCTCCCAGAAACTACCACTGTGATGGAGAGAGCTGCCTGAGGAGCTGGAAAAATATCCATTTTCTATAAAACCAGAGGGAGGTGGTCACATATCCTGGGAATGTGGCATCCAAAAGGTGACCTAAATGCACTTGTTCAATCCAGTGCTGTTGTCTGAGCATCCCCTTTGCTCCTTAGTGGTGCTTTGGGGAGTTGAAGGAAATCCAGCAATGGATTTTCTCCCAGTTCCCTTCTCTGTGGCCATGAGCAGAGGTGAAAGGAGGTAAGACAAAAGATCTACATCCCATTTCCAAAACAGGGATTTACTCCTCAGTACATTTCAGGAATGCACGACTTGTTTTTTGGGGAGGGGGTGAGAAGTTGTTATTCCAAATTTTCCCATCTCTCAGAAACAGCAGAAACTTCTGGCAGAATTCTCCAAGATCATTTTCTTCATGATTTCATTTTACCTGTTATATAAAGAATGAAAAGGAAAGATTGAGGAGAAGGCTGAGGTCTGCAAAGAGCCAGAAATGTTTGTCAAAAAGCGTTCTGAACCTCCCAAACCTGTTCATCCAGTAAAGGAGCCCCAAAAAAACCACTTACACTCTGGAATGGAGATAGGATCAAAGGAAATGCAATTGAAGGAAAAAAAAATAGAAAATTAGAAAATTGGGAAATTTAGTGACAACAAGAACATGGACTGGGATTACATGAGGTGCAGTGCAAAGGGCCAAAACAGGCCAAAACTAACCTCACAGATGCTGCAAAAGCAGGGGAAAAATCAAGGAGGAAGACACAACTTTGAGGGGAGGATATTAGAGACATGGCATGGATACTGGAAAAAAAATAAAAAGGAAATGGAGATGGAAAATCTGCTCCAGCTTCCATGAAGCATCTCTGGACTCCCCACCATTAGCACTGAGCAATTTAATAAACCCAAGTGAGAGACACCTCCTTTGGCAGGGAGGTGATGGAGAAAATCCCCAATTTTGCCAATTAAACTTGAATGAGATACACAGAAGAGCCACCTCCTTTTACAGGGAGACAATGGAGAAAATGCTCAATTTTGCCAATTAAACCTGAATGTGACACACACAGGAGCCACCTCCTTTTACAGGGAGGTGATGGAGAAAATCCACAATTTTGCCAATTGAACCTGAATGAGATACACACAGAAACCACTTCCTTTTGGCAGGGAGATGATAGAGAAAATCCCCAAATTTGCCACCCAGGGACCATCCCCCAGCGCAGCCCTTCCCTTCCTGCAGCACCAAGAAATGGGATTTGCAGATCCTCACCAAGAAATGGGATTTGCAGCATTCCTGGGAGAGGCAGGGCCAGTCCCATCCTGGCTGGGATGGCAGCAGCACATCTGTGGTGTCACCAACTCCCAGGGTCCTTCCAAAGCCCCTAAATAATTTCCTTTCAGTCCCTTCCAAAGCCCTTAAATGGTTTCTTTTCAGTCCCTTCATGAAGACACATCCCTCGCACTCCTCACACATCACATTCCAAAGGTTTTCCTTGCCGGGGCTGCTGCTTCACCGGTAGTTTTGTAATTTATGACACTCTTAGTGGCTTAATTAGGCCGTCAGCTCCATCTGTCACTTAAGTGATATGAGGAATGATGGGATGCCATTAGCCAGCTAATAGTTGCTGTAAAGAGAATTGTTTTATGCCATTTAATCACGGGAACATAAACAATTTTTGGTCCCCGATATCCACACTGGCATGCAGAATCATATTTAAGAGGCCAGTCTTGACATCTGTCCTTCTGCCTGAAAAAAGTGCTGCAGGAAAGGAAGGGGAACTCAGCAGCAACAGGTTTAATTAGATTTACCATCGAGATCATGAGCATTTGGCTTCGTCTTTTTCCGTGCTGATGGACTTTTTATTTGAGTCTTGGGGCCTCTCTTGCTTCTCTCCTTGATCTGTCATGATGTGGTGTCTTCATCCCCACGAGGGCTTGGAAAATTTGTGTCTGAGCCCCTCAGCTTCGTTAGCACATCTGCCCTCTGCGTGTGTGGGGAGAAATATTCATTTACTGAGGGGCAGGACACCCTGGGTTGGATCTGCTGGAGGGCACAGTCGCTTGGTTTCCATTTTAGACAGCAAAAAAACCAAATTTAACGCTCATAAATCCCTCTTGTTTAACCCTGGAGCCACCTGAAATCTGAATTTCAGTGTTAAAGCATTTCAAGCACCAACATTTCCACCTCTGAGCTCACTAAGGCTGGGTTCAGCCCTGGCAGGAGTTGGCAGCTCTGAGTCCTGTCTGAAGCCCTGGCAATTTTTGGCAAAGCCTTTGTTTGCTGTCATTTTGCTGCCAGTCTCGGAGCTGTTCAACAGTGAGAATTTGTGGAGGCTGAGGGGAGGGAACTGGGGAGGAACTGGAGCCACGGGAGCGTTCGCACCTTTCTCAGCTCTGCTATTCTAATCCCAGACGGAGCTGTCTCACCCGCCCTTGTTCTGCTCCTGCTCATCCCACGTTGGATTTGATTCCTGCAAACATCTCCTGACAGCAGAAATCCTCCCGGTTCAGCCTCGGGGTTTCAGCTTTTCCTCCCCAAAACTAAGCGTGAAACCCAAAGCCCTTGGGTTAAACCGGCGGTGCCCTGCATGTCCAACACCCTCTTTAGAGCAATCCCATTCCCAGGAGCCATCAGAGCCTGAAAAGAGGCAAACTGGCTGTTTAGATGCATATTCTAATATTGGCTTTTTGCAAATGTTAAAATGGATTTTATATGTATGATGTTAAAGGAGCCTTGTTATAAATATATAGTTTTTGTTTCTGTTGTTAATCAAGCTTAGTGAAATAGCTGATATCACTGTGCTTGTGTTGAAGTGCCTGCTTGGATGGGATAAAATATCCAATGAACACAGGATGAAGACACCTGTACAGATATCAGCACTCACCCTCTGAAGGCAGTGTGGGCTGGGAACCAAAAACTGAATGTGATGATAAAAAAGGACTAAAAGCACAACCAAGGATTACACATGCTCTAAAAAGGCAGATCCAAGGAGGAGATATGCTAAACAATTCTTGGAACATGTAAACTAGTTTGGGGAAAAATTTATTATGCATAAGGGTCTATGAATATGCAACAGGCTGATGGAATTAAATGATGGTGTTTAAGGGGTATCCCCAAAGAGAACAGGGTGCTCTTGGCTGAGTGCTGTAAATAACCTTTGCTCTGTGGCCCTTGTCTCCTGTTGTCCTTTATTTAACTTTTTTCAATTTTCACAGGAGAGTGAATGTGTTTTTCACACCTTTGCTCTATGCTCCTTGTCCCCTATTGTCCTTTATTTAACTTTATACATTTTCACCAGAGAGTGAATGTGTTTTTCACATTGGCTGTGCCAGCTCTCCAGGATGGTTCCCAGTTTTCCTTTCGAGCTCTGTGACACTTGGATGTGCCTGACACCCCTGTCAGAGAGGGGTTAAGGGATGCTGGCTGCTGGTCACTCTCCTGCCCAGATAAGAAGCCATCAATCAGCAGGGACTGGCTGCAGTCACACAGCAATAAAACCAGAGAGATTATTTGCTGCCATGTCATTCATTATAAATGGATCCCAGGGTGCTTTGTAGAATTAATTAATGGACAAATGAGAGGGAAATGAAGGGAGGGAGACCAGGAATGAAAGCTAAGGCTTGAGATGAGGTGGGGAAGGATCTTCTGGAGGAAATATCTGTACTGGGACTGCTGAGGGGCACTGAATAGCACAATACAGAGATAAACAACTGCACATTTGGCCCATAGAATGTGTTATCCCCACACTGCTGGTGGCAGCTCAGCACAGGGGCTCACAGGAGGATGTGGGTGCTCCTGGCTGTTCCATGGATGGAAATGCTGCCTCCCTCTTTTCCCGTTTCCTGTATTTTGTGGGACACTGCCCAGCTCCATCCACCAGTGTCTATAAAATACACGGCAGTGTCACAGGGGAAGGAACTCCATAAATCCCAGATTTTATGACGGATTATTATTTATGGGGACACGCCACTTAGGGACTTCCCCTCAGTAAAAATGGTGTCATGCAGCACGGTGAGCCCAAGAGCGTGGCCAGGGTGAGGGGGATGGAGGCAGGAAGGGGGGAGAAGGGAGAAGTTTCCTGCTTTTTAAGGAGCATGTTTGCCTGCAGTCACCTCCCACTCAGCCTCCTACATTTCCAGGCTCTGCACAATTCATGGCAGGAGGTGGAGGTGCTCCTGAAGAACAGGTGTGCTCAGCCTTCGTTAGATATTGGATAATCCACCTGGGAGCAAGAATTGGATTGCCCAAAGTGGTGGAAAGAGGGAAAATCCCCCAGCGACACCACTGCTCACCAAGGAGTCACT